>JAGPOW010001296.1:11586958-11619249 GCA_030014935.1 Caiman crocodilus | reverse complement strand
CTTTTTACATATTGCCTTAAAAATGTGCATTGTCTTTGGTTTGGGAACGCATTAAATTTATTTACATTATTCCTTATGGGAAAAATTTGTTTGGTACTCGTCGTTGTTGGTACTCATCGTGCCTCCCAGAACCAATTAACGACGAGTACCGAGGTATCACTGTATCTTGAAACTAATTTGATTCAGATGAAATGATCCATTTTGAATTCAACTTCTTCTTACCCATGAGTCTAATTTTATTTAGATTTTAAGAATGTGGTTTCAAGCATAAAGCTGGAAACAGTCAGTGTATTAAGAAAGTTTTTGCCCAATACTCACACTAGCATACATTATTCCTTCTCAGTTTGCAGCTTTACTTTGAAAGCTGTTTTTATATTGGTTTCACCATGTGGAAAATGATCTAAAACGATTTGAAGATTAAAGTAATATTCTGATTGAACTCAATAGAAAAGAATTGCTCTCCATCAACCTCTTATTTTCAGTGAGGATGTTGCTAACATGCAAAGAAAAAAAAACCCAGACCATCCATGGCTATCTATAGAAGCGCTGAACTTTGACAGAGGTTCCTTTCATAATATTCCTTGTTTCTTTGCAAGGTCTTGAGCTATAAGCTGCGTCTTTACTCTGTGAAGATTCCTGGGCTACTGTCATCACCATGAAGTCTGAACACCTCTCATACCCTCAGGTCAATTAATGGACCTTAGCCTCAACATGGAAAACATTATCCCCAACTTCAAACCACGGGAAGAGTAAGGACTTATCCAACGTAACAAGTTACAGACCCTTGGAGTCCCCCTCCAGTAGCCTATCCACTAAGCCAGAGGTGACCAAGATACAGCCCACAGGCAGGACCTAGAACAGGGAGCCAAGTCATCCAACCCACAGACCTTCCAATGGGCCCAAATTTGACTTTAGGGGAGCAGTGGCAGTGGGGTGGTGCTAATAAATGTTGCCTCTGCTTATCCTGCTACCAGATTTCTATACCTGGCCCATGAAGCTCCATGCCCAGATGACACAGTTTTTTGTGATGAATCACGCCTCCAGTGCCAGATGAGTTGAGCACCGCTGCACTAAACCATCAGCTGTGCCAATACACATTCATACAGTGCAGTGTAAGGGGTAGGGATTGGATTTTTATTGGCGCCTCTGGATTTTTCCAAGTTTTTACAACTTTTTTTTAATTGGATAAAGATTTACTATAGAATCACAGAAAAGTACGGCTGCGAGGGACCTTAGAAAGTTGCCAAGTCTAATATCCTACTCAGGGCAGGATTATCTTTGTTTAAACCATCTCAGATAAATGTTTGTATACATCTATTCTTAAAAAATTTCAAGGATGGAGAATCCACAACCACCAGGTTGTGTTTTGACAGCAAAATCTGCCTACGTTTGAAATGTTTCAAACATCCTTGAAGAGCTTCAGAGGCTGAGCAGGAAAAAAAATACTTGAAATGCTCCAAAAATGGCTAATACATTCCAACAGTGACCCTGCTGGAATGAGATACTATTTAGAAGTGCTTCAAATTGAAGCATTATTTGTCCCGTATGGATGCTGTATGTAGTATGACAGGAAACTCCTGGGTCCACCAGAATCTCATGGTGTTGAAAGTGGGGGTGTTGGATGTAGCCATGTTGGTCTAAGGACATAGGCAGATAAGGTTCTTTGGATAAATGTGATAACTTTTATTAGAGCAACTAAATAGTTGGAAAAAATTGTTCTTTGCAAGCTTTTGGGCACAAAGACCTGTCTTCAGGCACACAGAAAGCCTGCTGTTGTTTTGTGTTCTCCTGGGTGGAAAAGAAGAAACCAATATGCAAAGTGAAGGTTCATGAAAATGTAAATGCATGGCAGTAAGGATTAGAAGGAATTGGAGACAATAGGTGTGAGACAGATAGGTGGAGGGGAGTGGCGAAAGTTGACCCGGTGACAAAGCATAGCTGGTAAAATGTAGAGCGTTACCTGTGGTTATCAGATGTCAGGCAGGTTATAATGTGCCATAATTTCAATGTCTATATTTAGTCCATGATTTTTTGTATCCTGTAGATTTATAAAGTGAAGCTTGTAGGCTCAACTACAGAAGATGTTTTGTAAATTCCCTTTGAAGATTAGAATTAAGGGACTAGAGAGAGAGTGTTTTTCTCATGAGAAGTGTGCACCCACAAGTAATTGGGTATTTTTGTCTTTGATAGATTTTCGGTGTGCGTTCATTCTGGTACACAATTATGTTTAGTTTCTCCTACATATTTTCCACTGGGGCATGTAATGCACTGGATGAGATATATTACATTTCTGGAGGTGGCGGTGCAAGATCCAGGAATGATGATGGTTCTGTTATGGGAGAATAGTTATTGTGGGAGTCATAGAGATATCCTGGCAGGTTTTACATTTCTTGTCCTGACATATTCTGGATCCATTTGGCATGTTTTGGACCATAGAAAGTTTGTTTCTGGTGATAAGGCTGGCAAGGTTGGTGCTTGTTTAAAGGCTAAGATAAACTTATCTGGGAGGATCTCTTTAATAGTTGGGTCTTCTTCTAGTATAGGCTGCAATTGTTTGAGGATTTTCCGTATAGGTTCCAGGGAGGGATGGTATGTCATAACTAATGGTGTGTGATTTCTGGGGACATTTCTTCTTGTACTGCAGCAATTCATGTGGTATCTAGATGGCTCGTTCAAAAATGCAATCTCTCTCTCTGGAGGAGTGTCCTTGTTGAATGAAAGCCCTTTTGAGATTTGTGAGGTGACAATCATGGGTGTTTTTTTCAGTGCAAATTCAGTGGTATTGGAGGACTTGGCTGTATATTGCAGCTTTCTGGATCTGTTTAGGACTGGTTCTGTGCAGATACATATGTTGGTCTGTGGGTTTCTTGTATATGGTGGTTTGTATTTCACTATTCTGGATACTGATCATAGTGTCTAAAAAGGAAATGTTGGTGCTGGAGTATTCCAGAGATAGTCTGATGGCAGGGTGATGATTATTGAATTTTTAATGGAAATCAGTCCGAGATTACAGGTTTTCAGCCCAAATAACAAAGATATCATCTACATATTTTAAGTATAGCATGGGTTTGATGGTGCAGTTCTTGAGGAATTCTTCTTTCAGGTGGCCCACAAAAAGTTTGACATAGCATAGGGCCATTTTGGTGTCCATAGCTGTGTCCCTGGTGTGGAAGAAGTGTCAGTTATAAAAAGTGAAGTTGCAGTGTGTGAGGATGATGTTCATAAGTTCAGTAATGTCTTTAGGTCTGTACTCTGAAATGTAATCTTGCTCTAGCAGATATGTAGGACAGTCTTGGATGCCATCCTGTTATGGGGTGTTGGTATATAAGCTGGTAATATCCATGGTGGCTATAAGGGTATTGCTAGGAGGGTGGTCTATGTTTTTAAGTTTTTGTAAAAAGTCTGTTGTGTCTTGGGCAAAACTCACTTTTTGGGTGACAAGAGGTTTGACATTTGATTACAAATACTTTCCTTTTAAGCTAAAACCAGGTCATATCCCCCTGAAAAAAAATACTTAAACTATGTACTGAAGCTTTACTAAAACTAGCTTTCAAATTAGTTTCTGCCCCAGACCCTCTTTGTTTCCAAAGTAGAACAAGTAAGGCCTTTACTCAGCCTTAGTGAGGCCGCAGCTGGAGTACTGCATCCAGTTTTGGGCCCCCCATTTCAGAAGAGATGTAGATACGTATGAGAGAGTCCAAAGGAAAGCCACCTGTATGATCAAAGGCTAAGAAGGCAAGCCTTGTGATGAGAGGATGAGGGACTCTTTAGTCTGGAGAAGAGAAGGCTCAGGGGGAACTTGGTGGCAGCCTTACTAGTATATAGAGGGGTGTATCAGAGAGAACAGTTGTTTATCAAGGCTCCCCAAAGGCTGACAAGGTCTAATGGCCACAAACTCCTCGAAGGCTGATTTAGACTGGACATAAGAAAAACAGGCCATGTGTCCAGGGTCTGGAACAGATTCCCCTCAGAGGTGGTGCAAGCACCTACCCTGGACTCATTGAAAAGGTATCTGGATATCTTCTGGTATCACTTGACCCCAGCAGACTTCCTACCTATGGCAGGGGGGCTGGACTTGATGACCTCACAAGGTCCCTTCCAGTCTCTAATGTCTGTGAAATCTATGTCTTACTTCTTGCTTGTTAACATGAAACAGCAGTGAACTAATGTTTACCTTTTAAAAGCAAATAATACCATAGCATTACACAAGAGGGGGGAGGGGAGGGGTTCCATATTGGAATTTGGAAAACCATCTTGGCTAAATATAGACAGTCAAAAAGCCCAAGGCTGAATCAATTCAGTCTTTGCAGGTTAGTCTAAGATGCAGAGGATTAAACCAAGAAGCAAGTGAACAGACATTCACTTCTGATTCAGGAATTTGCAGCCACATGCCTGCAGTTGCTCAGGCCAGAAGCTGGGGGGTGCTACAGCATTGCCTCCCAGCCTGCCAGCCACTGCCAAAGGAAAGGGAGTGAAGCTCCAAGGCTTTCAAGGCTTTCCCCCCCCGCCCCTTGCTCCAGCAGAGGGGGTATGGTCAGACCCTAGTCCTGGGCTAACACACTGAAGGGTAGTTTAAATCCCCTCCCTGGCCCACAGCTTGTGTTCTTAACATAGGCTGTTGAAGGACCAACAAAGTGTAAAGCCACTCTGGACTCAGTGCTGACCAAAGGGGAAGACATAGTATGTGACCTGAAGACTGGAGGTACTCTGGGAGGCAGTGACCATGATCTGATTAGGTTCACCATCCCCTGAAAGGCTGAGAATTCAGCCAGTAGAACAGAAGTCCTAGACTTCAGAAGGGCAGGCTTTGGGAAACTTAGAAGTCGTGAGAAAGGCCCTCCACAACCAACAACTGGGCAATCTGGGAGTTCAGGTTCAGTGGAGCTTCCTTAAGGGGGCAACTCTCACTGCTGAAAAAGAGGCCAACCCCATGTGGTCAAAAAGCAGGAAAGGGGCCATGAGACCCACTCGGCTAAACAGAGATATCAGGGAACTCTTGAAAAAGAAGCATACAAGCAATGGAAAAATATTTCAGCATCCAAGGAGGAGTACAATCACATGGCTAGGGTGTGCAGGTATGAGATGCGGAAAGCCAAGGCAGGCATGGAGATCAAGCTGGGAACTGAAATCAAAGGAGAAAAAAAATCCTTCTATAGGTTCATAGCAAGCAAGGAAAAAAAAAAAATCAAGCTCTACTATGGGACCCCCTACTGAATTTGGGGAGGCAGCCCACTATTGACCCTCATGAAAAGGCAGATCTCCTAAATATTTACTTCAGGTAGATGTTCCTGAAATCAGACAGGAGTTGTTAACCTGTGCAGAGGCCCAGGGAATATGGTGAAAACAAGAAATCAGTGCAAACAGGTGAGGGTACTCTTAGAACATTTTGACATTTTCAAGGCCAGATGACCTGCAGCCAAGAGTCCTGAAAGAACTAGCCGAGCTCCTAGCAAGGCCTCTGGCAAACTGTTTGAATAGTCGTGGAACTTGGGAATGGTACCACATGACTGAAAGAGGGCTAAAGTGGTAACCATTTTTAAGAAAGGAAAGAGGGATAACCCTGAAAACTACAGACGGGTCAGTCTAACCTTGATTCCGGGACAAATCTTTGAAAGAATCGTAAAGGAGGCCATCAACCACAAGCTGATAACTGGTGGGGTATTAAAAGGCAACCATCATGGATGTGTCAAGGGTAGCTCATGCCTGACAAACCTGGTGTCCTTTTATGACTAGGTAACTAACCTGGACAAGGGACATGAGGTTGACATCATTTACCTAGACTTCAGCAAGGCCTTTGATACCATCTCCCATGAGATCCTTTCAATTAAGCTGGAGGGTACTGGCCAAGACCAGTCAGGTGGGTTGGCGATTGCTCTGATGGCTTCATCCTGAAGGGTCATCTCCAGTGGTGTCCCCTAGAGATCAGTGCTTGGGCCCATGCTCTTTAACATATTTATCAACAACATGGATGACGGGGTGGAAAGCTCAATGATTAAGCTTGCAGATGAAATCAAGCTGTGTGGAAATGCAGTCACATATGAGAATAGGGTAAGGATCCAGGATGACCTCAACAAACTGGTCCTATGGGCTGAATGCAATCAGATGAGGTTCAGACGAGGCTGGACAAGCACCTCACTGAGCTCTTTTGAGCCCAATAATCTCCTGCACGTGGCAAGGGACTGGACTTGATTATCTTACAGGTCTCTTCCAGTCCTTTGCTTCTATGATTTTATGATTCACTGGGGACCCCAGTCCAGGTCTGCCTGGGCAAGGGGGACAGACCCCGCCCCCCTCACCCCTCTGTACCTGCTTGAAGCTGCCAGGCAGAGGAGGGGGTGAGTTAAGAAAAGTATAGTGGCATTGAATTCATAAAAGCTTGAACAAGAATAGTCCTCTCTCTGAAGTGAGCATGTATTGGGCATAGAAATTTGCAACCTGAAGCACACAACAAAGAACCACCAGAAATCTTTGCCCAAGCTAAGATACAGCCCAGTAAAGTACAGCGAGAACACACACAACTTAGTCTACCTTAAAATGTAAACCAAGATGACAAGAGAAAGCCTTGCATAAGTCTTACATACTTCTGAGGGCAGACTGCCTCCTTACAGCCAGGTGTTCAGAAAGTCCTTCTTGGGGAATCAGCAGCTGGTCTTAAGTGTTGGAGGGAGCTCCTAGTACTCACAGGTGACAGGGGAACAGTCCCTCCAGCGCTGGTTCCCCAGCCGTTTCCCCCTCTGCCATGGCCTGGGGGAGCTGAGGGAAGGGAAGGGATTAAAGCCCTTCCAAAACCCCAAATACAAGCCTGGCAGGGGGGCAGCCCTTCTCAGGCTGTTGCCCCCCAGTCCCACCCCCTCCACCCCAGCAGGGGAAAGTCTGGCAGGAGCTGCCCCCACAAGCAGACCCAGCTGTGGTCCCCAGTGGAGTTTCCCACCCCCACCCCTTTGTCAGCCAGCCCTCACTGCTCCAGCTAGGGAACAGAGGGGCAAAGCCAATCCTGCTCTCTAAAGCAGACAGCACAGCCCAGTCCAGGGCTGCAAAGCATCCTGGGATGCTGGGGGACTGATTTAACTTAAACCAGGGAGGGGCCTGGGACAGAAGTTTCATAAACCAGTTTGACCTCAATCAGTTAAGTGGGGTACTACATCCCGCTACATTTATCTTAAACCAGTTTCAGCCATTTTGAAAGTGGTTTATGTGCACTGAACTTCTCTTCTGTTACTAGTTTCTGACCACTTAAACTTGTTTATGTGTAACTTCTGTCCCTAGCCCTTAGGTTTTGCCTTTATTGCTTACATCCCAAGGAGAAGGAGCATTGCAATGGCACACAAAGGGGAGAGATTCTCAACAGAAATGCACCAGTATTTGCTGGCCATGATTTGAAAGGACAGTAAGGAGCTTGGATGGTCCACTGATTTTCACTGGGATCTGGGCATCTGACCCCTTTACGCTCATTTAAATATTCTGGTTGCTCTTAATATGAGGCTACTGAACATGAGATGTATGAAACTTCTATACGTATCTGCAGAGTTATATCTTAGGAATACCTGGAATTTGAGGAAATAACTACAGTATTACAAACAGCCACAAGAGGGAGATGGGCTCTCTTTCCCTGTCACACCTTAAGTCAGCGTGGTGCGTATTCTCCAGTGAGCTCCATCTGAAGCTAAGGTTTACAATCCATGTAGTTTTATATACCCTCTGTGATGGAATATATCAGAAATAATGTGTGAGGCTAGAACTTGAGAGGACTTTCTGCAAGTTTACACTTATTAAGGGCAGACTGAAAGTTTCTGTACCTTGAACAATTGCATATAATGCATTAACCACAGTAACTGAGGAACTATGCTGTCCTCATTGTGCAGAACCCAGGGATTTGTTATATTCTTAGTATGCATCAAAAAGAATAGATATATCAAAGGCTAGCAAAGCCAGGGTAAAAACTGCTGGTGTTTTAAGAAACTGCTGCTGCTTGCTTTAGCTGTCTCCAGTCAAAAGTGCATGTTATGAACAATGGGATAAAAGAGCATAACCAGACTAGAAAATCCAGGAGAATACAGTTTTTTCCACTGCTGTGCAGAATTGCTGTACCCAGTCTCCTCCATAACCAGGAAGAACTGAAGCCACAAGGGTGTTTTTGTATAGGAAAAAAAAATTGGGAACCTCAAATTTTGTGGTTTGAGTTACTGTGCTAGGGTTAAGTCAATTCTTTCATGCCATGATAGTCATATCTCTAGCAGATACAGCAACCAGAAACTCTGATCCATGAAAAAATAGGATTTAAAAAAAAATATTTTCATTTTGAAATCAGAGCACAACAGAACTGGGCATTGTCTATTAAAAGTTTTCAGAAAAAATGTGGGTTTTTTTCCTGTTGATCACTTGGATTAACAAAACTGAAAGCATGTTATTTTAATTTTAAAAAATAAACAAATCAAAATAAAAGGGTTTTGGAAACAGAGAGTTCAAAACATTGTTCCAAAAAGTTTAAAAAGGAATATTTCAAATCACAACAAGAATTTTCCCCCAAATAAGATTCTCCCAGAATGTTTCATTCGGGGACGAAACTCTTTATAGCAAAGGGAGCATTCTGAGACATCGTAAATTGAAACAATTTGCAAAGGTTAAAAATCTTTTAAACATTTCATTCCCATGCTGTTAAATGAAAAAAACCCAACATTTAGAAATTACTTGGTTTAAGAAAAGTGAAGCAAATGTACTTCTAAAATTAAACATCAAAAATATGTTTGAATTACAAGATAATTCAATTCATTTTCACTGGGGGTCTCCTGGGGGGGGTTGGAATATTCAAGGGGGGGGGGGCAAATCATCTCTCAAAAAGAAGAATCCCATACGATAGGAAAACTGTTTCATTCCCAACTCTAATTTTGGCCTTATTGAAATATTTTTCTTCTGTTTTTTTTTGTCTAGGATACCCAATTTTGACTCATTACTGTGGAAAGCTTTGATTGCAACAAAACAGGATTTTCCAAACAGAAAAATGTTCCATTTTTTACTCACTCGGGCAATTAGAGTGATTACAGTTTACACTAAGGCCCCTTTATTTGACTCTGGCCACATAATTTACTCTCTCTTTAGGTCTTTTCATTCTACCAGACAAATGCAAGAAAGCTTTAATGTAAATGAGGCCACAATGTATTATTTTTCATACGGGATAGAATCCTGTCCTGTCCTGTCCTTCTTATTTTTAGGTTTCCTTTCTAGTTATCCTTTGCCCTTTTCCTCAAACAAATAACCCATACAAAGTAAAAGAATCTTATATAAATAGGATCAGAGACTCAACCAGCAGCTACCCCACTGTGTTGTACAAATGATCTTGGAAGAGCTGCACATTAAACCTGCCAATTTATCCACAGATATCCAAGATATGCTACGTCTAGGTAGCTAAGTAGGTGGCCTAATTTTCAGAAAGTGCTAAGAAACTATTGTCCGTCAAAATCAGCTACCCAGCATTGCAAGCTGCACACCCAACAATTGTTGCTCTTAAGACCACTAGTCACTTCTGAAAATCTTGGTCCAGATCACTTATTTAGGCATCTTCTGAAGTATATAAGAGTCTAAGTTGGATACTAATTTGTTTAAATTCTCAGCCACAATTCACATAACTATACTGGCAGAAGTACTTGACCACACTGCTCTATTTAACCAATTCTGACCAGCAGTCAAACTTCAAATCAGAATTGAAGTGACGTTACATACTGTAAAAAATAAAGCCTGCATATTGCTACTGAATGGTACTTGGACACAGTTCTTGTTACACTAATCAGAATGTAATGCATCATCTCAGTCACTCAGTATTAGTCCCAGACAGGTATGAAACTTTCTGAAATCAACTTCTTGAACAATTTAACATATTCCATGTTTTGTACTCTCTCTCAGCTTCTAGCAATTCTTCCGCGCCATAAGAACAACTCTATTGTCTCCAGATCGCTAATCACTGCAAAAGAATTGTTTTCCCTTTGTTTTCTTAGCCAGAGAAGGCAACCATGAAAATACAATCTTGATATTGTGACAAAAATAAGTCAATTAAATGCCATGGCTCATCTGGCTCGTAAACATGCGTTAGCATGGAACCGCACATATGACTCATTTGGTAAAGCACGTGGTGGAAAAGTGACCTTTTCAGTATTCTGTATTTCAACAGTTTTGAGGCATCCTGAACCGAAAAAGGCAGAGAAGCATGACCTTTTGTGTGACATAAATAGTTGAATTTATTATTTGTAAGTGTGTAATGGAATGGATTGCCTCAGGACTCATGGACAAATTCAGGGTGCTGTTACAAGTTACCTTTAACCCACTCTAAAGTCTGTGGAACGTTTCACAGTGTTAAAGGTAGCACTATTTCAGAGAAGCCCTAGAGTAAAGGCTTAACGCTGTCTCTGACCGGCACAATTGTGATTTGCCACTAGACGGCCCGGCCAGCAGGGACATGGGCAGGAGCCTGGACTCTAGCCCTAGGGACAGAAGCTACACATAAGCCATCCTAAACGATCAGAAACTGGTTTAAACCTGTAACAAAACAGAAGCTTGGTGAACATAAACCAGTTTCAAAATGGCTTAAATTGATTTAAGATAAGTCTGATATACCACATTCAACCAGATTTAACTGATCTGGGTCAAGCCAGTTGATTCAACTTCGGTCCCTGACCCCTTCCTGGTTCAAGTTAGACTAGAGTCTCCCAGCATCCCAGCGTGCTCTGCAGCCCTGGGCTGGGCTGGGCTGGGCTGGGCTGTCTGCTTCAGAGAGCAGGGCTTACTCTGTCCCTCTGCTCTGCAGCTGGGGGCAAGAGGTGGGGGGAAGGGGCATGGCCAGACAGTATGGGCTCCCCGAGGTGAAAGGAGCAGGATAGGGGTTCACTCCCTTCTCCCCTCTCTCACCAGGGGATGGCAGCTGAGGTCTGCCCCGCCAGGGTGTAACAGCCTGTCGGGAAGGCCGAGGGTTGTGGGGCTGAGCTGGGCTAGCCCACAGGGACTGCTGAGGGTGCATGCATAGGGCCAGTCCAGGTTGGGCCTCAGGAGACAGGCCCTTGGCTCCATCTAGGGGGGGGCACAGACAGTGCCTTTTTTTTAATATATATATACATATCTTTATTGCACATTATCTCATCTTAATACAGTATGTACAAAGATGCCTGCCCAAGCAGCAGGCTGACCCGGGCGAGCCTAGAGCCTGACAGCTGCCCACCACAAGGGCTTGCAGCCCCTGCTGCACCCGTCCTGTGCAGCACGCGGTGACTGAAGCTGCACCCCACGTTGTGCGCTGGTTGGGGCCCACGAGGATCTTCTGCCTCCCTCACCTCCAGCTGCCACTACTGCATGGCTATGGGTGGGTTGGTGGAAGCTGTAGCTTCTGCCTGGTGCATGGGGCTCTGGCTCCACCTGCACCTGCTTTCCACCCGCCGCTCCCGCTGGCTCTGCTCATCATGCGAGGCGAGCGGAAGGCAGCCAGAGCATGAGAAGCCAGAGCCCCAGGCACTGGGCAGAAGCCACTGGGCTAAAGCTTTCACCTGCCTGGGGTGGCGTTGCACGGCGGGCCAGAACAGGAGCCACAGCTGAAGGTGAGGGAAGCAGAACAGTCCAGCTGAGCCCAGCCAGCACACACCTTCTCCTCACCTCCACTGAATACTCCTAACTCCCTCTCCTACTCCTGCCCCTAATGCACCACTCCGGGTGGTGAGGCAGGGGTAGGTTTAGCCTAGCACGCTGTGCTCACAGCATGGGGATCCAGCTCCAGCCCGAGCTGCTTTCTACCTGCTCCCCCCGCAGGGGCTGTTCGTTGCACCAGGCAGGTGGAGAAAGGCAGCCAGGGCTGGAGCCAGAGCTGTGTGCTCTGGGCTGAAGCGACACTTTCCCAGCAGCAAAGCTGGGAGGAGGCAGAGGTGGGGGCTGGTGCAGCAGGGGGGCAGAAGTAGCTGCTGGAGGCAAGGAAAAGTTGCACGCTGGTTGAGCTCAACAGGGCTTTTCTGCTGCCCTCACGTCCAGCTGCGGCTGCCGCTCCTTCCCTCCCATGGGCCTCTGGGCTGGGTAGGTGGAAGCTGTAGTCCCCCAGCTTCTGCCCACTGTCTGGAAGTCTGGCTTGAGCTCCAGCAGCTTTCTGCCCACTCCACCTGCCCAGCTTGATGAGCAGCCCCGGCAGGAGGGAGGGGTGGGGAGGGCAGAGGCAGGAGGAGCTGGAGCCAGAGCTCCGTGCACTGGGCAGAAGCCACAGAGGCAAAGCTCCCACCTGTGCAGTCTGCAGCAGCTCTACCTGCCCTGCCCGCAGCACAGCCACCCACCAGGAACAGGCGTCCACTCCCGGGACGCCAGGGGCTGCTACTACATCACAGCCGCTACGCCCTTGCCGCTCCAGCCGCAGGGGCAGGGGCACAGCTGGAGGCTGGCCAGCATGGCCCCCTTAAGTGAGGGGGCAGTTTGGCAGAGGGGCAGGGAGGGAGCTTATTCCTCCACCTGCACCGCACAGGGAGCGATTAGTGGCAGTGGCAGTCGGGGCTGGCAGACCCTGGCTGCAGGTTCCCAGGGACACAGGGGGGGAAAAACCTCCTCCCTGCCCCCTCTGCCTCAGGGGACCATGCCAGTCCACCTCTGGCCATGCCCGCACCCCCACCACTGCAGCAGCGACGGGGGAGAGCGAGGCACACCCCGGCTAAGGTCCATGGGACAGAGAGGAGGGAATTAAACCCCTTCCCTCCAGCACACCTTCCTTGCAGCTGAGGGATGCTTTAGCGCCCGGTGGCTTCTGGCCCGAGCCACTGTAGTGCTTGAATTTTCCAAATGTCTGTTCACTTGCAAATTGGCTCAATCTAGGCAAGTTAGAGTAGTCTGCAAAGAGTGAATCAGTTCAGACTCTGGCTTTTTGAAGATCTGTCCCTACTAGCCCTGAGGTTTAAACACAGCAAGAAAGCAGCACCCAGGGAAGCATGCATCCCCCCAGCTCTATGTTCTTGCTGCTTGGTGACTCCACTCCCAGCGCAGAGCTATTGGGAGGTAACCTCAGCCACACGGACCCCAGAGAAACATGCCTAGCCAGGCTCCATGCTCTCATCATGATCAATGCAAGGCAGCCCCTTTTTCCCCCTCTCCCTCCAGGAATGCAGGAGGCTAGGGCCACATCTCTCCCCGCCGATTCTTCTGGCTCGGAGAGAACTGCCTGGATATGGGACGAAGGATTAGCCATCTGAGGGGACGGTGGGATGCCATGGGCACAGATCAGGTCTCCTGGGGTCCTTGCAGCCGGCAGCATGGTGCCATGCGTCTGTGGTCATACCTCCTAAGACTGGGTAAGGGTGTTGGCTTGCGGCCAGTACCACCCCCTATGCAGAATATGTTGGGAGGGCGGGAAGTCTGTCAAGGGTAGAGGGGCTGGGAGCCATATATCCTGGGATGCAGAATGACTGTAAGTTTGTCATTTTATCTTTGTGGAGCAGACTAAGAATATTCTAGCTTAAGCTAAGTAGAATGGCAGATGAGAAGCCCAAGGCCAGATGGATGATCGATAAGATGCAAGGTGTGTCTTTTCTAACACAACAGCCATGAACTTGTTAGAAGTGGGCATCAGCTATAAAAATACCAATGTACATACACTGTCCATCAAGGACAGAAATGTAATTAGTCCTAATCAATACAGTTTTATGGAAAAAAGGTCATATTAAACCAAGTCTGATTTTGCTCTAGTTTGGCAGACAGCAATATGAGTGCAGATTCGATTGCCAGTGTAAGCGGTTTGACTTAATAACACATAACAATAGCAATAACGCTCACTTTACATTGAGTAAGAACTGGATAACTGGCATACCTAGAGAAATATCTGTCTAGGTCAGATGCTACTCAACATTTTTACCAATGGTGTGGAAGTAAGCAATTACTGCTGGTTAAACTGAGGATGGAAAAGATGGCTCTATGATATGGATAGAGAAAACTGGACTACTTGGCAATCTGGACCCATTCAAGTAAAACACATGTTCATTCAACCAAATGCAAAGTCATACAACGATGAAGAACGAATCCTGGCTATACCTACAGAACATAAGCCTGGCTTCCTGGAAAGCAGAGACTCCAGAGATGATTTGGAGGTCACAGCGAATAGGCAAATTCATCTGAGCTGTCCCTGCAATGTTGTGGCCAAAAAAATCCAATATGGTTCTTAGTGGTCAAAACGAGGCCCTAGCATTTTGGAAGAGTGAAGTGCTTTTCTCTCTCTGCACACAGAATGGGCGAGATCAATAATGGACTACTGTATCCAGTTCTAGTGTCCACACATTCAAAAGGAATGTGGACATTCCTCTGATTCTGGATAAATTCACAGGTCAAAGGGAGCTATGTAATGCGTGAACTGATAGGTTGCTTATAAAATATCAAATCTCTTGACTGATGTGCTTTTATCCATCTGACACACACATACCTTATATTGGTATACCTCAAGGAATACATAATAACTATTAAACCTTAAACAAAATGCTATTTCATAGAAAAGTAGGTCTGAAAGAAACCTCAGGAGGTCTTCTAGTTCAAATTTCTGCCCAAGAAGGCTCATCCCTGACTAAACCATCCTAGACAAGTAACTGTCAATCCTATTCTAAAATACCCTGCAAACAACTACCAGGCACAATGTCCAAACCATCAAAAACTCAAACTCACCGCATAGTAAACAGGGGAATAAGAGAGTGGTGTAAGTAGGGTGGGGTGACCAGGGCAGCTGTCTTGGCGGCCAACTTGGGTAAGGGAGAGGATGGGGCAGAGAACAAGAAATAAAATTTAAAACAAAAAAAGGCTGTGCCACAGCTGCACAATCACATCAGCAGTGCAGTGGCAACCAGAAGTTGTTGGTGTCTCTAGGTATGGCAGCTGCCCTGGGTGCCTATTCTATCCTTACACTCGAGGACCAGAGTGCTGTCAATGCCTTGCCATTGCAAGGACAGGAAATAGCTGTTAGACATTCTCAAGAGCTTGAAGGAAGAAAACAATGAGCCCTCCCCACCCTGCATTAGAGAGGAAGGAGAACCACTCACTGTCCATGCCAGTCTGACTGGTAAAATCCCTTCCTGATCCCAAAAGTGGCAATTGGTTTGACTCTAATTAGAAGAGCAAGAACTACTAGCCAGGAGCCTCTAGAAATTTAAGCCCCAGTCAAAACCCCTAGCATCAGCTGGCCACTGCTTCTGAGAAAGACAAATATTCCTATTGATGCAGCCCAAAATAGCAGCCACTTTTTTGCAGCTGAATCACATGACAAACTCATGTTGAGTCCATGAGCCACCCAGGTCTCAAAATCTCTCTCTGCACTGCAGCTATCCAGCCAGTTATCACCCATTGTATGGCTGCGCTTTTTATAATTCTTTGCTAGGTGCAGCACTTTGCAATAATATGGCCATACATAAAGTACTACCAACCTGGGATATTCCCCAATAATAAAATTATGTTGCTGAGAAGAGGAAGAAACATCAAAGTGCTGAGAAGAAAAACGTGCACCTCAGTGACCAACTGCATCTCTGACCCCACATTCCTTGTCTTCAAGGATGTGCTTTGCTTCTTGCATGTTGCCTGGACCATCACAACCATAATTACACTGTGGGTGTATCTACCTATGCATATTAAAGGCAAAGCAATACATTCTGATGTATATCACACCGGAGATCATTGCTCCCAGGCACAATGTTTATATGTGCGTCTAGGACTGCAGCACATTGAGCTGGGGCAAAGCAGGCCTGGCTACCATGGAGCCAGGGGGTCAGCCTGCCATCCCAGAGCTGCTTCAGCCTGGGTTAACACGCTGCGGAGGGGCTTGCTCTAGTGCAGGGTGCTCTAGCACAAGGGTGCTCTAGTGCAGGGCTAGCCAACAGGCCACCCCTGCACTGAAGCACCCCCATGCCCTAGCCAGCCGCAGCAGAGTCTATACATGCATTGCTGGACACAGTAAATCTCCACTGCAGGACAGTACCTGTATTTACAATCACATGTCATTGTCTTTACAGCTACAAACCTGCTGAGGAATTTGGCAGTTTCCTGTGGCCTAATAGGGTCACGTGTTTAAATGCCAAGACATTTGCTGAGGAGCCAATTTCTCCACTCCACAGCAAACATCTCATGTAAACACACCCTGCAACACAACAGCCAAAATCCTTGACTGTTTACTCAATTTACTGCTGGATCATCAACAGAGCCCAACTCCCTGCTGACAGGTGCAGAAAAGAAAAATAACAAAAACCAAAACCCAGCCCTTTACCTGAACAGGAAGAGCGACAATTTGACCCAGCTCCCCAGTATCTTTAGAGATCGTGTGCTTCAGCTGGGTTTTTCTGGCACTTTTATCTAATAGCTGATTCAATCGGCTATTAGATAAAAGTGCCAAAAAGCCACGCTGAAGCATACCATCTATACAGACATTGGGCAAGCCGGACCAAACCGATGTGATGCTACTTCTGGGTATGCACTGTGCCCAGTATGCAGGGGCACACCAAGCTGAAAGTAAAACACTAGGGTTTTTTCGTATTTATTAGCAGCCTCGTGTCCAACTTCCTTAGATCCTTTGGAAATCCTAGCCCGAGTCATTTCACTGAAACTATGATAATTTACCGAGGCTAAAAATGAAGCGACCATTAATCTCCTTATCATTATTAATGTATATTTGTAAACTTGTTTTTTTCCCTCCCACCTCTCTGAGAGAGATCAAGACTACACCATATAGGACATACCCAATTCCCCACATATATTTAAAATACTCGTCCAGTGACAGGTATTTTCCATATTACTGTCAGCAACATGTGTATCCAAAATCCTTCTTTATTAAAAAAAAGAAATACAAAGTACTGGTCAGCCTAAGTGTGAATAAATTTGTCATGTAAAATAAGTCCAATTTCTGTTTACAGATTCTTTTCAAGCAGCTGCTAGTATCTGCCAATATTGCTTTGTTTGTTAAATTACTCACTTTTTTTTTTTTTTACTTAGATCAACTTTAGACCTAGGGACAGCTTGCAAACTATTCATGTCAGCCAGCTGTTTGTTATCTGTAATCAGCTGGCTGTTCGTTATCTGTGGCCTCTGACTGTCACTTCGATCATATTGTAGTGCCTTTAGTCATTGACAGGTGATTGGATTTTACAATCTGTTCTCTGTGGGGAACAGAATTAGGTCAGTGCTCAGTGCTTTGGAAAATCCTTCTAAGAGAGAGCAGGCATTTCACAAATATGCATTAACAAATGTGGGATAGTGGACAGCAAGCATTCCAGCGAGGGTCACATTTTCCAGATCCTACATTTTTATTTAAAAAAGATAATTTGTACTAAAAAATTTTTACGACTCAAGTGACATATTCAGCAGCCAGATGGTGGTACAGAGCGTACCCAGGGACAATGAATAAACATGACCCGTGAAGATAAATGCAAAGCAAACGAACAAGTCGCATTGCACCTATACACGTGCAGTGATGCTGCTCCGTCACACTGTAATTACAATGCGTTGGAACAGACGTAATTTTCTGAATCTGCTGGAGTGTGGTAATTACTGTATTCCAGCAGACTCCAGTATCAGACGCATCAGCGTCCCCACGCTGAAAAATGGTGGCAGGACCGCTTGAACTAAAGCTCGTTCAAGGAGCCTTCATTTTTCAGTGCAGGGATGCTGATACACATGACAATGCAACCTCTTTAATTCAAGTGGCTCTTGGAGCATGTGTATAAACACCTATTCTTTATTAAGACAGGAAATTGCTTTACTGGTTAAGTGATATCTTCAAAGAATCCCTAATTTCAGCGAAGCCAGCCAATTCAACTCCACCTTTGAGATAGTGACCTCTGTTAATATATCCTGTTCTTAGAGTGGACACAACAGGTTTCACTGTCCAGAATGGGAAGGTAGCAATTGGAAAGGGTAGGCAGGGAGGAAAGATGCATGCAAAATTAGAGACGACCAGAAGGTGGCACTGTATATTCATAGTTTTTCAACTGTGCAGGGTGCGGAAATAAAATTGCTTGTTATGGTACAATCTTACCTAAGCCCAAGTACTAAAAAGCAATGCAAATAGGCAAATATCTGGTCATTCAAGAAACGTAAAAGCAATAGTCTCCCACCATGGTACAAATAAATGAGATGTGTAGCCCGGGTACACACAGGGGTCTGTCCTGTCCACTGTTGGAAGGGATGGTTGTCAGGCAAGAGTGCTGAGAGAGAGGCCTGCCCCCTGAGAGCAGTTCCCTATACTCTCTACAGAGCCAGGCCAAGACAAAGCGCTCAACTATATACAAATGTATTACTACAATAAATAAATGTGAATAAGAAACATTACATATTTACATTAAAATTAGTTTGCGACACCTTATACAATAACCTGCAATCAACATATTGCACCACTTCAAGGGACTGTAAAAACACGAACCAGGTGATTCACAGCATATGCAATAATTAATCTCCTTGCACAGAATAATCATTTACACTTGGAACAGGTAAATCAAGGCATCAACACAAACACGTATGACCATCAACTTAGATAAATCGAGGTAGGTTGAGGTAGCAATGCCATAGACATACACAGGCAACCATACAGGTAAGTTCAGCTAATAGACAATAGATACATATAGGCAATGAAGACAAGTAAGCCCATATGGGTACTCCTTAAGGGAGTTTATAACTATATTAACCTCTACAGTAAAAAACAACAACCATCATAAAATATGGGGGTGCACTTAGCACCCCATGAGGTGTTTCCTGGAGCCCTCCCCTTTAGGGCCCTGGGATGTGGACATGCCCCCTTGCACAATGGAGAAGGGTAGAGGCTGCAGACCCAGCTCTCCCAAGTCCACTTCCCCAGCAACTCACGCTCCCACTGTGAAGCATCCAAGGCTCATCCCCTGCTGGCCAGACCTATGAGGGCCTCTCTCCGGCAATGCCACCAGCTCCTGTTGCTGGCCTGGTACCCTGCACTGGGCACCCAAGGTGCTCCCATGGGAGCCAAGTCCTTACTAGCTCCAGTTCCCCCGCCTCACACTTCCTTTTCCCAGGCCCTGCTCTGGGCCTCTTTTAGTTTAATGCAGAACCACACTGCGGGGCTCCAGTTACTCAGCCTAGAGCCAGGACTAACTTGAGCAGCCTTGAGCTGCTCTCAGGGCCAGCTCTCCATGTGCCAACCTTGCACCGCAGCTACTTGTCCCCAAGGAATGCCTGTGCCACACATGCTTTGGCATGTGGCAAGCTACCCTGGGGGAGGCAGGAGAGGCTGGGGCTGGCCCCAGCAGCCTTACCTGGGGACCTAGGGCTGCAGCCATGGCGATTCTGCAGTGAAGATCCTAGCTAGCAGTTGCAGTACAGCTCCAGGAAGCCCGGCTCTGGTTTTCAGCAGCGCGCGCCGCCCGAGTGCAGGCTGCACCAGTCTGTTGTTTTTGGGGGGGAGGAAGGGGATTTAACCAGGGGTCAAAAAAACCCACAGAACCCCCCCCCCCAAAAACCCACCATGCAGCAGATGCTTGGGCAGTGTGCCCTTGCAGCATGGAGAACACCAGACTGTGTGGTATGTGGCACTGCAAACGTGCGTACTGCATAATGAATATTGAATGCATATTGAATAATTTGTGCTAATTTAGCCTAGTAAGACCCCCCTTTACCCCAGTTCAGAGATCTGTCATGCTTACTTGCTCTTACAACCACCTCGAGTCTGCTCCAGACTCTGGCTATACAGATACACTGACAATGCATACCTCTACTATGAAAAAAAAATCACATGGAGTGTTGCAACAGTAGAGTTATTTTAAAGGAAGACTTAATCCACCCTCCTTTTTCTATAGAGTGGCTTCTGCATCCGTCTTGGAATGTGGGGAAGGATTTCTCCCTACAAAATAAATACAGGTATCTCAGTACTCTTCAAGAAAGAAACGCTCCCCATCAAAGGGCAAAGCCTAATTCCCATTACTGGTTCATCTCCTCTATAGGCCCAGTATTGTTAGACACAAAGCTAGTTGCCCCAAAATGACTTAAGACCCATTGTGTTTTCCTTTTTTAAAAACATATTTGTATTTTACCTCTGTTTTTAAACATCTTGATCATTAGTCTCTCACAACAAGGCTCCTGTTGGAACTGCTACTGCCTTTCGATTTTGTTCCTAAGGGGTCAATCGACACCGTCCATTCCACCCCTCCCTGCATACTACCGTTACAGTGGCCCACAATGGGGGGAAAAAACCAACCGAGTAGCACAGGAGAGGAGTTGGAGACATATAGGCACCATCAGTGCCCTGCACCCTTACAATGGCAAGGAGTCTCTGGGGTAAAATATGCACAGGCGATCCCACTCATGCAATTGCATTTGCTAGATCAGGATCTCAGACAAAAAGCCTCTAGGTGGCAGAGTATATCTAATCTGAGGTTTGTCCAGCACCAGTCATATTTTCTCTTAATTAACAAACAGTGTTCAAGTAATATTTTTCTATTATTTAATGGCTTTGTTTATAATATCATTTACAAACAATTTTCTTACCCTCTTCAGTACTTTCCTCTACCCCCTCATAGCAGCAAACAGCATTGGGTCATACAGGTACATAAAGTGGACAACAGATTCAGGTTTGAACTTTGGCGTTCTTAGAAATGCAAGGTTTAACTGACATGACTGTACTATTCTGCTAACCCTATACGCTAGCTATGTCTGACAGCTATTATCTTAGAAAGGGATTCAACTAGTGGCCAGAAAACAGGCCAAATATGGATGTAAGCTCGTCAGCTTTGCTACTAGACACAGGAGTTTCCTAGAAATTAATCCACCTTTAATACAACAGATGGCTCTGCATGTTCAGGGGTACACAAGGGGTTGTGTGACTGCTGCCTTTATGAATAGCCAGGCCTGCATAAATCTTAAGTTGGATTAGTATAAGCTACTTCTGTGTCAAAAATGGCCTATAAAATTGGTATTTTCTGACACCTTCCTTTCACTGGTCTCCTTTATCATCACTGAGAAAAAAAAATAGTAAACAATGTCACAATTATTTTGTCAAAACTACAGAAACCAAAAGATATGTCATTTCAGGCAGGCTTGCTAACTGGTTGGATGCCTTCAGCAGAGATCTGTGCCATATAAACATCAGCAATGAATGAAGTCTTCCCCTGTTTTAGCATGCCACTATGGATGAAGCAGTGGCTAAAACTAAATGTGCGCTGTGCACACAGAGCAGTACAGGTGGTTACTGCACCGCACTTTAGTGCTGCCAAAAGGAAGCACTAAAGCATGGCGCAGTAAAAACATCACCACAGGGCACCGTGTATATCCCACAGGCTAGGGACAGACAATTAGAAAGCCTGAGCCTGAATTGATTCAATCTTTGGAGTTAGTCTAACCTGCAGAGATTGAACCAATTTGCAAGTGGACAGACATCCAATTTAATTCCGGAAATGCAGGCATCTTCCTGCAGTGGCTCAGGCCAGAAACCCAGGGGCACTAGAGCAGCCCTCCCTTCTACAGGGAAGCTGAGTTGGGGGAGGGGGAAGGGGTGTGGCCAGGCTCTGGCAGACTCAAGTATGACTGAGAAGGGGTTTAAACCCCCACCTTGGCCTGCAGGGTTCAGAGGGTGAGGGAAGAATGAGCATAACCAGGCCCCTGTGGCAGGGGAGAAGGAAAAGGGGGAGAGCCCTGCCCACCCCAGTAGCTCCCTGATAGCTGGGAGCTATCCAGGCACACAGCTTAGCTGTCTGGCTCCAGACGGGGACTCTTCCCTCTCCTTCTCCCCCCTGCCCCGACACTGTGGGGTGTGAAGAGGGGCTCTGTGCAATGGTGGGGCTGACCCAGCAGCTGCAACTCAATGCCAGGGAAACTGAGCTCTGCCCGTGAGAGCCCACTGGCTGGGCAGCAGGCTATCTGGGCTGGATCAGAGGCACTGCAGGGCTTATTGGCCCAAAGCCAGCCCCTGCAGTGGGTGACTACTGGGCGCTGGGCCCACTGGTGCCTCTGCGACAGCCCAGGTAGCCCACTTCCTGGCCAGCTGCCACCTGTGTACACCAAACCAAATTAATCTCACTGACAGAGCTCAGCTTTCCTGTCACTGAATTTCAGCCACTAGAGAGGGCCCCACCCCCATGGCCTGGTCCAGCCCTGCTATGCAGAGATGCCTCAGCCAGGACTAAGTGGGGCTGGCCTGGGCCACAGGGGCAGGGACCTTCCCAGCAGCTGCAGCTCAGCTGCCTTCCATGCCCAGGCTGAGCTGGGCCAGGCAGCTCTGCACAGAGGCCTGTTCCCCACCTTATAGTGATGAAGTGGGGGGAAGTGGGAGGGGGAAGAGTCCACATCCTGCACTGCACAGAGCCCCCTCCCTACCCCGCAGTGAGGGTCGGGGGGAGAAGATTCCTCCTCTGAGGCCAAGCAGCACTACAGAGCCCCCCTCCCCACCCGGCAGCAGAGGAGGGCTGCTCTGCCCCAGCTGCAATCTCCCAGTTGGAGGCAGAATTAACCCCCTTCCTGCCTCCTTAGCCTTAATGGGGCCATGCTGGGATGACTGTGGCCCAGGCTGGTGGGACAGGGGAGGAATAAACCCCCACCTGGGAACCCTGACAGAGGCTGCTGTCCCTCCTCCTCCCCTTGCTGCTCCAGTGGCATGGGCATGACTTTATTAAGGCTAAGGAGGCAGGGAGAAGATTTTTCCTTCCAACCCTTCTGCCCCCATGGACCACAATGGGGGCATCTACCAGCCCCAGCCAGCCTCTGCCACTTGCCTGAAGACAGGCAAATCCCAGCTGAGGTGGGGCCAGGAAGGGGGAGGAGGGAAGAATAATTCCCCTCCCATTCCACTTTGCCTTAACAGAGCCATGCTGGGAAGCATCTGGTCACTCCCAGGCTCAGGCTTGAGAGCAAAGGGGTGGGGCCAGGAGCGGAGAGCACAGCCTAGCCCAGGACTGTAGAGCATGCTGGGATGCTGGAGGACTCTGGTTTAACTTAAACAAGGAAGGGGTTTGGAACAGAAGTTGCATATACCAATTTGGCCAAAATCAGTTAAATCTGATATTATGTTCAACCAGGTTTATTTTAAACCAGTTTCGGCCATTTTGAAACTGGTTTATGTGCACTGAAATTATGTTCTGTTACAGGTTTAAACCCGTTTCTGATCACAAACTAGTTTATGTGTAACTTCTGTCCCTAGCCACAGCGTACCATATCTCCCCCTCTGCCGGCAGCATGAGAACTCCAGTGCACCTTACATAGCCCACTCACCTTCCCAATACAGCTCTGAAATTATACCCTACAGACTGTAGCCAGATGCATGTTTTTCCTTGTCTGCTCTACACATATTGGCCACAAAGGCAAAAGAACCAAGTGAGTTATGATTTCCCCCTGGAATTAAAGAGAGAGAGAGACCCCAGAGGAATCCATACACTGAAGTAACATGAAATGTTTGTTTGTTTTTTAATAAATGTGAAGACATGCACACTATATGGTGTATCTTCATTGGGCTCTTTCACAGTAATCAGTGGTGCTAGCTCCATTTTCAGAGCCATATACTATTAGTGGATTCTTTTAAAAGAGCTGTGTCTGTATGAAAGGTTTGCCTAGAGGTCACTCACAGGTTCGTGAACTTTTGTGATGTATTGAGTGCAGCACTGTACAGCACCAGTCTTTGTGGTTTAATGTTTCTTGCAAGACAACCTTGAATAGAGGCCTCCCCCACTCAGAGATTTATTTGCTTCTGTTTTCTACCTACAAAGTCAAAGATTTGTGTTCATCAAAAGCAGTCTTAAATCTTTTAAAGTTGCCTTTGTTTAAACTGATATATTAAAAAAAAATATTATGCATAGCAACAGTAGGTATTTTCTTCAGACAGTTTCTTTTGTACCCATGAGGCTCTATAGGTCTGTAACTTTATTCTAAAATTCACTTCTTTTTATACTGTAGTTGCCTCAAGTTACCACTAGATGGCAGCATATTGTATACTATCATAGCTGTCACTATCTGACCCAGGCAACGAGCATTTAAGAAACGGTATATAAATACCAAGCAATACCATAAAATAGGAAACTTGAAGGACTAAATACTGAAAAAAGTTCTTAACTTTGTTAGACATGGAGGGGGGTTATAAAGGTTCCAAACTGAAACGAGAGACTAAAAAACCTGAGGGCCGTGTTACACAGTAATTTTGGGTAGACCTTGGAGCTCTCACAGTCCCTGCGTTGTCCACAGATTAACACCTTAAAGTGGCTTAAACCATTCCTTATGTGGCTGAACGTTACAGCACTCCAGGGCAGGATCATCTCTGATCTGCGCTGCTCAGGTCCTGTCCCATTAAGACGAGGCCACTCCTCATAGACGAGCTACCCACGCTGAAATCCTGCACTATCCCAGGATCTCGCAACACCCCCTGCCCCACAGACCCCCGCCAGTAGAGCAAGGGCAGGAACTTGTCCTAGCTCACCAGCCCTCCAGTAGCAACTCAGTTACAGCTTTTATTCTTGACCTTGGTCACCAGGCCTGTAGTGGCAAGTCACAGCTGTGCAGGGAGAATAGGGTCAGGGAAGGTTTCCAGATGAAGGGTGTGACTGGTCTAAACTCCAAGCTCGCACTAACACGGATCAACATTTGTATGGTTCACAGGGTAAGGCAGGGGCAGGCAAATTCTGGTCCATAGGCCGGATCCAGCCGGCGGTCTACTCCATTCCCCAACAGCCCCTGCCCCCATGGGTGGGACCAGTCTCCATGGAGACCCCAGCTTGTGCATTGTGATAGTGCAAGGTTGGGGTTTCCATGGAGACTGGCCCTAGCTGTGCTAGCAGGATGTGTGGCAGGACAGGGCAAGGGGTTGCTCTGGAGCTGCTGGGATCTTGCAGAGGCGGGCAGCTTGTTCCAGGGCCAGAGCAAGACTGCAATCTGCTGCCTGCATGCTCCTGCCCCAAGCATGAGTGTGCAGCCCTGCACGTGTGCAGACAGCATTCACAGTAGCAGCCACAGGTTTAGCATACCCTTTGCGGACATGCAATGGACCGAGATGCCTGAAGATGGAGTCATCCAAAACTCATGACTAAAGCCCCCTTTGTGTGTGTTAATTGTGGCATGAATGCAGGGTGGTAGATATGAACCCAATTTAAAGCATCATAAAATGGCACATCTGCCATCAAAAAAGTGTTACTCAAATAATATAGAACATTTTTATGCGTGGTTTGTATGGTGCCTTACATGGCATGCGTGGCATGTCCACATTGTCGGAAATCTGCCCTGTAGCGCCCTGGTACCAATCAGCTGCATAAACGGGTCGTTCACCCAGCTTCCTTATCAAGGCCAGTCAGCAATGGGTTCAAAGTTTCCAGCCAGTTTATTTTACATGGGAAAACCTTGTTTCCACAGTAAAAGAAAAACAAACCAAGTAAGCATGCAAACAAAACCAAAACCTTCGGTCTTTCTTCAGACCTTGTGACAAGTGACCAAGGCTTTGTGCTTCTCCCTCAGCCCCACAGTCTCCTTCCTGCTCTCTCTGCTCTTGCAGCTCTTAACTCTCTCTGTAGCTCTACCCTCATTTACTAATCATCAGTTGCAGCTGGTTTCCACCCTTCCAGCCAGGCAGGCTACTGACTACCTAGAGCTGGATCTCATCCCCCTGAAGGCTACACAACTCCTTACACGCTAACAGTTAGAATCAGGTCTGGATGGTCTAGGTCTCCGTCTAGCATTGGCCTGGGACAGCCCTGGTCTCCCCTGGGCCAGCGACTACCTCAGGACATGTGCTGACAATCAGCTGATTGTCTGCCTGGACAGCCCTGGATAAAAATTAAAAAATAAATTTTATGAGGGCTGCACACTCATGCTTGGGGCAGGAGCATGCAGGCAGCAGGTTGCAGTCTTGCTCTGGCCCTGGATAAACCTGCCCTGGGACTCTTGGGTTGGGGCCAATAATCAGCTGGTTGCCATCCCTGGTTCCTGGAGACCACTGGGTCTCTGAATTAAATCTGTGATGTCCATGCTGGGGCCAACAATCAGCTGATTGTCCATTCCACATTTGACATTTGAGTCTGTGAACAACAAAGTTTCAGCCTGCTGGTGTGAGGGGAGCCCAGTTATGATCCCAAGCTGCATCTGTGCTGGCAAGTAGGAATCTTATCCCTGATCCTAAAATCATACCTCCTGCCATGCATGTGTGGCTTTGTAGGAGGTACAATTATTAGGATCAGGGATTGGATCCCAATGCACTGCATGTGCAGCAAAACCCCCAGTTTCCCTCTTTTTTTTTTTTTTTTTGCATTCACTCCCATTCCCCAACCATTTCTGACTTTCTCTCCCTCTCTATTCCCTATAGATAAGTATAAGCGAGCTCAAACGTAGGATAAGCTTTAAACATTTTTATTTTGATAGCAAGTTTTTGGTTTTGGATATCCACTATTTTATATTGTATTATGATTCGGTTTGTATTGATTGTTACTGTTGCATAATATATTATTATCATTTTTGTATTGATTTTTATTGTTTCATCTGGATATTGTATGGTTTAGGCCTGTGTTTGTAAGTGAATCAAAGTCATGTTAAGTTTCCATTTTATACGTCAAGTCTCCATCTTGTGTCCTCTGCCTGAGCATCCCCTGTGTTGCAACTGTATGAGTCATGTATCCCTCCCGTGTTAATTGGTTTCCTGATGAATGAGTGTAATTGGGAGCGACTGAAATACAATGGTAGCAGGTCTCTACTGAATGGCCTGTAATGACTAATGAATGGGCCCTCACCTTGCATTGATTCACCCAGGAACCATGGACCTCACCCAGGAACAGAGACCAGATGAGCATTTGAAAGACAAAAGACCCTGCAGAACCAGCAACTCTCACCATTCCAGACACCTGAAACTGCACACCCCTGCATGGAGCACATACACTCAGTGCGCCAGGGGCTGACCCTTGCCTGGGCATGCCTCCTGTCACTAGGGTCACACAAGTTTTGCCCCTATAAAAAGGAGCAGTGAAGACGGACCCAGTGGGATGCCCTCTCCATCTGGACCAGCACCATGACACACGGCCTATCCACCCAGAGGCCCTGCCAGCAATACCCCTCTGGACAACACCTACTCTACAAGTACTCCTTTCCGCCTGGATAGGTAGATATTATCTGCACACCTCCTCCTACAGTTTGGACTCTCTCTCCTCCTGGACTTCAGCCCCTGCAACAAGCCTCTTTAACCCCTGCTGCCAGTGTGTGCGTGCAGCAAAACAAGCGTCTCTGTTTCTTACACACGGGGCAAGCTCCCTGTCAAAATCTGCTGCATTATCTTCATCCAACTCTCTCCTTAAAACTGCTGCAGTCACAGCCAAACACCAACCTAGCAGCTGGCACACCTCAGCTAATGCTAATTATAGTAATCTTAATTAGCTCCTTTTTATCTTTCATTCATCCTGCCTGCCTCGGTTGCCTCTCACTGTATACTGAAGTTGGAAGACCTTTGGGCCAACGACTCTCTTATTGTTAAATTTTCCTCTTTGAAAAAGTTTAGGGCGAATGATGGCAGAAAACCATCTGTAATCATGATTTCATACTTGGAAAAGCTTGCAGAGAATAAAGCAGCTATAAAATAGTTCTCAGTTGTATCTACGCGTCCATAATGCATAGTATGGAATAGATCCTCTGGGTGACAGGCCCCTGCTAAAAAAAATTTTTAAATGTGAGATTTGTTTGTTCTTTGCCAGTAAAAATAACCAGCCCTCAAAATAAAGCAAAAATGATATGTTGAAGCTGAAAGGCCTTATAAAACACTGGCAAATCCTGATAATTCTGATATTTAAACAGTCTGTTATATATTCCAGCACTGTAGCCTTAGGACATGGTGGCAAAACAGCCAAGGCATCTTGCTACAATTCTAGAGGTGTGTGTGAGCCCCACCCCAGACCCAATCCAAGGGTTGCCCCCAGTTGAACCAGCTGTTAGCGAATACATAGATATTTGGGTTGGAGATAATTCTGGTCCCATTACTTCCTTGGGGGTCTGTTGGTTACAGAAATTGGTATGCCCTCGCTGTGCTAGTACCAGGGGCTGCTAAGCTCAGCAGGTCATCTTAAGCTGCATATAAATTATCTTGGGGCCAGAAAGACACTGTGAAACTGCACAGAGATCTAGAACTACTTGACAGATAACTCAGCTATGACACCAAAGTCATCTCTGAGCAAGGGCATCTATTGCTGCAGGAGCAGACCAAGGAACCAGTCATGACTCAGGGTCACAATACAGTCCTTTCTTGCTCCTCAGAAACTAATATTCCTCTCTTCTCCAGATTAGCACTTCTGGCTAGTATGGAGCGAACGAAGGCAGAGACCCCCTGACCCTATGCGTCGACTCCACAGCTATCTAGGCAGATGGTGAGTAGCCTCGTGGAGCCTGTTCTTCCACCCCGCAGCAGTTACCTGCAATGCAAGTAGCCTACCTTATGTCCCCTCAGGAGCCTGGGGCAGGCCCAGGGAGCAAATCAAAACCTGGTCTATCAATGGGTATTCAAAGGAGAGACTAGCCAATAGGAATATCTGCAGAAGCAACCAAGGTATGGGCTGCTAGACTGTGGGCAGAAGGTGAAATGGGGGCCGGGCTAGGGCCATCTTTTCCTCTAGCACCATCCTCCTAGGGCAGGAGTGTCAGACTCCTACCCAGGAAACACTTTATATTCCCTCAGAAGCCTGGGCAGCCAAGGAAGCAAATAAAAGTCTGGTCCTTCAGAGGTGGGGTAAATGACAGTGCTAGTTCGGGGAGCCATGGGGTATAACAGCCATCACTTGCCCCACCACCAATGAAATGCATTGACAATTGAGCTCCATATTCTGAAATTCACTGGTGGAGCCTGTACCTGCTCACTCCACCCCCAAATTCCTGCTCCCTCTAGGATCCCTGCAAGCCCCAAGACACAGATTTGTGGGCTGGATCTGGTGTTCAGCCCCACTGCTCTAGGGAAAAAAGATCCCTCTGGTTCCTCTGTTCTCTCTCACATGGCTCAAAGAAAACCTGCCTGGAGGAGCCAGCCAGGGATACCGATGACAGCATCTGCAGCTATTTCTGTTCAAAATAGGGACTTCCAGCCTTTTCTTCCCAGGGCACATTGGCTGTTTCCTCCTCCTTCATAATCACATGCATTCATCTTTCCTCCCTACTTTCTTCTCTCCTGTCCTGCCTCATCTCACCAGACTCCCTTCAACTTCCCTTCTCCCTTCAGTTTTTCCTCCCATTTTGTATAGTCTTCTCTGCTCTGTTTTCCCCTTCACACATTAATAACTAAACAGAACCAAAGAACCAAAAGCATGGCATTATCATGCTCATGCCAGCACAAGGATGGCAACAGGTGTCAAACTCCCTCCCTACCCTCAAGCTACCTTTTCTCTTTTAGGGATCGCTTGCTTCTTTGTGGCTGGCTAATGACTAGTATGAGTAAATAATAGGGACCAACTTAGAATGGATCCCTAGGCAAGACAACAGGTCATCTGACTAATCAGTTGGCGCAGAAGAAAGGTTTGGGTTTAAGACTTTGGAAAGCATCATGACTCCAACCCCACCTCTCAGATAAATTTCTAGGATGCATTATCTAGGCAAGATTTCTGAGAAACACGGGTACTGCGGCTCTAGCAGGGTGGAACAGAATCACACTTCAGTGGCTAAGTCTGTTCATACGCCCAAGAGATTAAATTGAACCTCTCCACCATGTGCCTGGCTAGTTCCCTGCAGGCCACCAATAATATTTTCATGGGTTAACAGATGGTTTTTGGAGCACTGTTTGAGAACCTTTGTCTTAGAGGATGCAGCTGGGGCTTGGGACCACACTGTTAACCCATGCTAAGAACTATCTAAAGGCAAGGCATGTCTTTGATCTGTTCTACTTAGGTCATTCCAGGTTATTGTTAGTCTTCTCTGAAGAGATAAAATACTCTATTTTCATTCCTCCGGTGTCATTTCCAGCCCTTCCCACTCCTTTGCTCCACGGGCAAAAAATTAATCCGCCTGAGCTCTAGTGCTGTTCCCTAGCCAACACCCTCTCTTACCACCAGTACCGTGTAACCCCTCTGAGTGCCCAGGTACAGCTCACCAGTTTGCTGCTTGCTCTAGCACCCCTGTGTAAAAATCAGCAGCAATCTTACTACCTACCTCTGAAGAGAAGGAGCCAGAAAATGGAAACCAGTAAGTAGGCAGCAGACTGGGTCCCAGCTCTGCCCCAGTGATGCATGCATGCAGCAAGCCCACTGGGTCTCAGCTATGCCCTTGTATGACTACTAACTGCCACCCCCCCACACAATCCCGTCTCCCATCCCAATTTAGTATGCAAGGTTTGGGGCCTTTATTTTTTTGTATTAGTCTCTTCTTTTCACTCCTTTCTCTTTACTACTTCCTCCTGCCCATACACTTCAAACATTTCCCACCCCACCCCAACCCGCAAAAAAAACCCAACAAAATTTTCCCCTCCTATCCAGAGCTCTGTCTGACTCCTATTTGCTGCAAAGTGCAGAAAGCCACAGACCCCATGGCAGTTTCTCTACCTTTGAGCCAAACGGCACCCATCCTCCTCCTCTCCCACCCCAGATGAGGGACAGAGTCCTGGCTTCTAGATGGAGTGTCAGGTCCATAGTTTTGTAGGCCTGAGACTGTAGTAGGCCTTAACCTGAGACTGCTCCGAAACTGTTCTGAATTTATGACTGCGTAACATTGCATAGATTGAACATCTTTTAAAGGTAACCTGTAACAGCACCCTAAGGTGATTTTATCAGCTTTAGATTTTATGTGGAGTGGAACAAAAAAAAGGTGCACCTTGAAGTATAGACTCAAAGGACCGGAAGGGACCTGTAAGATCGTCAAGTCCGGTGCCCTGCCATGGGGAAGGAAGCAGTTGGGCTCAGATGAGCTCAACAAGGTGCATGTCCAGCCTCATCTTGAACACCACCAAGGAGGGTGACTGCACCACCTCTGCTGGCAGCTTGTTCCAGATTCTGGTGACCCTAACTGAGAAAACATTTATTCTTATGTCCATCCTGAATTTACCCTCTGTTAGCTTGTGCCCATTGGTCTTCATTCTCCTTTGAGGTGCCTTCCTGAACAGTTTCTCCTTTAGATCTTGATGTTCACCCCTGACGTACTAGCAGGCAGCTATCAAGTCACCTCTCATCCTTCTCTTCCTCAGACTGAATTAGGGTGGTAGCTGGTTTCAATTTCTCTTACTTATGCTTCCTAGTTATTAAGTTATGTCAGCTTAGAAACCTTTGCAGGCAAGCAGAGTGGGTATAGGAAAGTCTAAAAAGAATCCAAGCTTGAGACTCTAATTTATACAGAACTGGGTCCATCTCCGTCTCCCTTCAAACCAAGAGTACAATTATGGGGACTGAAAGGTCCCGGGTGACAGATTAGAAAGAAGTGCATTAGCACAGAAAAGGAACCGACTGAAAATGGCTCCTCCTGGCCTGCTGTGAGGCGATTGCTGAGAGAGAAAAAGTAATATTATTAGTGAGCCTTACTTGCTGTTTTAAATGGGCTCGGCTGGATGAGTCACTTTCACTTGCCTGCTTTTTAATGTCACTTGCAGCCACTGATTTAGACAAAGTGCAGCTCAGTCAGAAAAAGAAATATATTCGATTGCTTTGAAATGAGCCACATTGGAAAAAGAGTTAGTCATTGGAATGACACAAGGTAACCACAGAAAGAAACCACTGCTGTTCACTGAATAAAATAGAAAGGAAAAAGCACACAGCAAAGAGAGTCAAATATAGGGGCCACAGATTTCAGAAGCAGAACCTTACTTTTGTGTGTATAAAAGTCACGTAAGGCAGCTCAATCTTTCAGTTAATAAAAGGGATGCACCGCTCACTGAAATCACTGACAAGTGTGTATTGGAAAAAAATAGCTCTATGGTTATTGTCTTTATGGTTTTTGTAACTGACAAATAAAAAGAAAATGTGTCCTTGCCATAGAAACATTGCTTCCAAAACACATCCTTCATTGCTGTTGCCCTTGCAGGGTTTCGTAATTTCTGGCTATAAAAATAAATTTTGTACATGAAGTCATTGAAAACAGATTCACAGCTTTGTACCAAGCCCCCACAAAAGGCAACAACATTTCACATTCCTGAAATAGTCCAGACAAGGCACTCAGTTCCCAATTTTGATAATCCTTCCATATTATGGATGTTAGAGGAAAAAGACCAATGGCATTAAGTCATCTAGACAGTTTCATGCCAACACTCCTTTTGTTCCTTTACTAAGAAACCTAAAAATATTATTATAAAAGCCAATAAAGAAACCAAAGTAGAAGTTTTCTTTACTTTTACATTTATTTGCAACAAGATACTTTTGAAATAATCACTTATATATATATATATAAGATCGGAAGAG
>JAGPOW010001296.1:11550660-11577195 GCA_030014935.1 Caiman crocodilus | reverse complement strand
GCGTCTAACGATTTGGTGACCTGATCATAAAAGGCCACCAGGTTGGTCTGACAAGACCTGCCACTGATGAACCCATGCTGGTTGCCCCTGAGCATGCAAAAAAAAAAGTGTTGAACCCCTCTATGATCCTAAAAAAAAAAAAGTGTTGAACCCCTCTATGATCCTGCCTTTCCAGCAGCCTAATACACCTTCACCCTGGGCAGCATAGCTCCCTGAACTGCTTCCCCTTCTGGGTGTGGTCCTCCCAGGACCTTTGGCTACTAACCCAGGCCCACTTCCAGGCCACTTGGAACCCAAGGCCCTCAGCTCTCGGGCATCCCTTGCAGAGGGCACCTGGCCCTTCGATCCTTCTGGTCCTGGCCCCAGAATTGACCAGTCAGGAGAAGCCCAGACAGGTGTGAGTTTATGGCCTCACTCTCTCTCTCTCTATAGGGATCCACCCTTCAGACCCTACTGTCATAACCAAATCAGTTGTGTCCAAGTCACAATAGACCGCATGGAGCCATTACCCCAAATTTGGTCACATTCCGCTTCATTAGTTATTCCTACCTAGCAGACCGTTATTGGCCACTCCGGATGTATAAAAGTTCATGCAGCTTCTGCCCAAGTCGGAGACCTCCGAGCACGCGACAGAGTAATCAAAGAGAACTCTGTAGCGCAACCGAGGAAACTTGGCAGACTGATCACCCACCAATATCTCCCCGTCACCGGGTCCTCTCGACGTACCCTCATTATTCTGCAGGTTCCTTTTCATTCAAAAACTCGTTAACTCACAACTCATTTGATTATCTGTGACAATGCAAGCAAGCTACCTCGAGGCCTGTGCTGCCATTCCACGCAGCGTAAGTAAAATGATCTTTTGAAACCAATAAGCTGTCTCATCTTTCCATCGCCGGCCCACCTGACGTCCGATTAAATCAGTGATCCTCTGGACAGCTCCGGCCGTCCGAGATACCTACAAAGGAGTAACCCACCTGGTTGTGGGGGCTAAGTGTTAAGGTGCCCCAACTGACCTTTCATCAGGGTGGTGACTGGCTTGGTATTTCCTGGGGGCTCCTGCACCACTAGGCAACCCACTCCCAGCAGGGTGCAGTTTTAGGTCATGCCCAGAACCAGGAGCTTCCTGACCATCCCCTACAGCTCCTCCCTTACCTCCAGGTGATATCAACAGCCCTCTGGCCAGGTGATGTTGTTGCCTGGACTCCAGCAGCAAAACTGCCCTGTTTATATGGGCAGCCTCAGATTCGAAATGACTGTCCTCATCAGGCAGCTGCCAGCTTCAGGCCCTTAAAGCGGCAGGCACCCACACTGCCTTGCCACAATCACTGAATCGAATCACTGTCCCCCAAAATCATCCAAATCCAAACAGAATACTAGCCATTTTGCACAGGCCTAGTAATTTCTCTTCCCATCTCTCCCTGTACCCATGTGAAATTAACATGATTTGGATTTTCCCCTCTTTTCCTACCACTTTCTCCTATAACCTGGACTGTTCATCCTTAGGGAAGAATGATCCTTGCAAGGGAGTTGAAGTTCCATGTAGGAGACATTTTTTCTATTGAACAGTGGTCATGTCTACGTGAACTGCTGACTGTGCAGTAGGTCATTACTATTGCACAGTAGCAGCGTGTGGTAGTACTAACAAGCTACTGTGTAGTCAGGATCACCAAGAAGCCATTTGGGGACATTATTGTGTAGAAAATCCAGTTGCTGTGCAGTCATTTAGTACTTGTGTATGCATCTACTAAATAACTGTGCAGTAACAACTGCTCACTCATCACCTTGTGTAGATGTGGCCAGTGGGTAGAGTTTTACTACTCACTGAGCAAGTCTACATGAGACATTTACTATGTAATTGACTAATTAACTCCACAGTAAACTTCTTAGCATCTACACATGTGCCTCTACTAGGGCACACAAAATTAATAAATGCAGCAGGTTAGACCTTGTAACTAAAAGTCCTAACCTGCTCTGGAGTTTTTCCTGTGTGCAGCAGTGCATGTGTAAACACTACCCCAGCTGGCTGGGGCACAGGGTGCTTTAGCACAGGGATAGCTGTCAGGCATCCCCCACACTGAATTACTCTCATGCCCCAGCCAGGCACTCCACAGCACATGGAGCCCCACAAGAGCAGCCTGGGCTCTGCATGCTGCCAGCTAGCCCCGCACTGAAACACTTTCATGTCTTGGTCAGCCCCTTTGCAGCACGTGGAGCCCCGTCAGAACAGCCCTGGGCTGGCAGGCTGACCCTTAGACTCCCTGCCAGCCTGAGCTGCTCGGAGTCCACATGCTGCTCACTAATAAACTCCAAAGCAATAAGATCCAGTTTATCTATGCATGTTAATTGCGTGTGTAGACACACTCATTGAAGTTATGTCTTCATGGTCAAACAGGTGCTCTTGTTGTTGACTCATTTAACATATAGCTATCTTATAAAACCCTACTGGACAAAAGGCACCAGATCTGTTTTGTTTTGTTTTTATCATGATGTTGATAGATTAAGCCAATACTTTGTCTCCTGACCTTGCCTAACCTCATCTCTCTCTATATATATGTGATGGTAAATACTCGAAGTGCATCATCTCCAATAGGCTTTTGCAGCAGGATTGTCAAGGTATATAAAAACAAAGAGAGAGCGCTTGGCAGAGAAATGGTAGCTGGCTAGTTCAAGAATTCCAAAGACATTGACTCACTAAGAATTTGCCACAGACAAGTCCTTTTGCTCCTCACAGGGCAAGTTTACATGAGATGCTTTACTGCACAGTAGCCTAGTTTACTGTGCAGTGTGTACATCTATACATGTACACAAGCCTTGCTAATTGCGAGTAAAATTTGCTACCTGGAAATGCAAGTAGCAAATTTACTTGTGATTACTAACTGTGCAGTACTGCTCATGAAGATGACTGTCCAGGAGCAAATCCGCTCCTGGTCAGCCAGCCACCAGGGGGTGGGAGATTGCTCCAGAGTCCCCCTGCCCTGACAGCAGAGAGCTCCAAGCCCCCCACTCCGAGATCATGATCAGAGCTGGGCAATCTTTATCTCCCAGCATGGGCCTTACAACTGTAGAGCTAGCACTGGGAGCTCCCTGCTGGTGGGGGCTGGGGAGTGTCTTCCCTGCCCAGCTCTGTGACCACACAGCTGGGTGGAGAACAGGATGGAGAGCTTGTTCCCCACTTAACTCCATGCTCACACTCCATTCCTATGAGCAGGAAACAGGTTCTCCAGACTTTGCCCAGTGCTCAGTGAACTAGCTGCCCCACTGGCAGATATGGGCAAGCTTTTTCCAAGTCCCCTGCCTCCGATTAGGGAGCTGGGACCAGGAACTCCCTACCATCCAGATTGGGAACCGCTGGCTTATACCATTGTGTCCTTCAGTTAATGGAAGTGGGAGAAAGATTTGGGAATGGTCTATTGTGGGCTCACGCCCACTGCATCCTACGCTGGCCCTATCTATTCACCACCAGTGGAAACACTTCTTTGGGCTTAGGTAGAAGGAAGATTGGCACTCTCTCTGTTGTGCTCCCTTATCTGGAATCTGTATGTAGTATTGTTTCTACTCATGAAAACATGGGGGAACAAGAGTATTCTAGTCCTCTGGTCTGTATTACTGGGATTTTCTCTCTCCTAGATATTCTTTATGTACTTCAGTATACATTGGACAACATCCTTAGCTGAATCAGGCATTGTACTTTTGAAGTAGGTGCTACACCCATTTGTGGTAGCTGGAAATTTGCTCCTAGAACATGTAATACAGACAAACACAAAGGATATTTGAACAAAAGGTGTCTTATTGAGTATACTTAACAAAGAGAAAAAAGGCTCAACCTTTTACTCCTGACACAGACACGACTGCCAAAAAGTCAGTCTGATCCTACTGTAAAGTGTGGTAATCTGCCTCTGTTAAATCAGATCAAGTATGTATATGATGAAATGTTAAACCTCATGTTAGTAGAGAATTTACTGATTTCTGCAGAGAAATTTTTAAAAAAATAATTCCAGAAGGTTTAGAGCTAAAAAATGCTCACAATATTAAATCAGGAATTGGGAAAAGAAAAAAGTGGTAGGAATTAACACGGTCATTAAGAAAGAATCTCTCTTTCTCTTTCCCCAAAATGAGGCACTCTTGGCACTGAAACATTGCACATGATCTGGCAGTAGGGAGAAACTGCTTTGACACATTGTGCCCCATGTGAAATCGGGAACAGCATGGAGAGTGGAGGGTAGTGAAGACGCTTGCACTGTAGAGAGCAATTAAAGTGAGCTGTTAATTTTCTAGAAAAAAATTGGGAAACACCTCTCTGGCTCCTAATCCTTTAAAACACAAATACTTTTGCTTTATGCTGCCTCAAATTATTTTTTCTTCCATGTTGTTTTTTTTTCCCCCTGGAAAGGAAAAATAATAAAAAAAAAAACCTCCTTGAGCCTTAGGTTTTCTGAATCTGACAGGAAGATAATGCATGAAAGAAAGGATATCTGTTTGCTTTCATTGCTAAACTAAAGAGGGTTTTCATTGCACAGAAGATAATAGTTCTTATGATCTTAAGCCTGTACATGATCTCCATTTGAATGCAAGCAGGCATCTAACATGAGGGTTATTGCCCTTTTTAAAAAAAATATTGAATTAAGTTCACAATCAGCCTTTATATTTTGTACCCCCATACACATCATGCAGGGTTTCCCCCATCCTCTCCCTTCGTTATAGCAATAGGATGTAGGCTGTACAGGGAGCCAAAAAGTTTAATCATTTAACCTACGTTTGTGCCAACATGAATATTTACATTTTTCAAAGAAAGTACCCATGCAACAGGATGATGGCAGCCATTATGAAAAGTTCCAGAGATTGTTCCAAGTTCAACCCAGAGATGTTACCTGTGCTCTGAGAAGTAGCTCAGTCAATAATAGGGCTATCAACTCTGTTTGAATCTGTTCTGGGAGATTTCCAGAACACCAACGTGCCCACGACACGCAACGTGAACGTGTCTGCATATATCCATTACAGATTACAACGCATAGATTTTATATCAGGAAGGCAAATGCACATTACTATTACATTTAAAAACCCTACTGGACTACTGTATAAATTGGATTCAACGTTTAATATTTATTTTAATGAATGACCTATCATTTATCTCCTGGGTGACTCTCAGCAGTCCCCTGGAGATTTGTATTTATTTCCTGGAGACGCCAGGGCAATCCTGGAGGGTTGGAAACTCTAGTCAATAGGCTTAGGGGAAAATCTACTGCGGGAGTAGAACTGGACTGAAAGAAGGGTGGAAGTAATAGGAATGGAGGCAAGTTACTTCTAAGAGGAAAGTAACCTTTCCATTACGTCTTGCACAGTTTTATGGGTACTTTTTAAAACCGAATGCCTGGCTTAGACCTCACCCTGAAACATGAGTTCAGGAACCAAGGCGCTAAATCCTAATTATGTGATTAACTGTTTAAAATTGCAAAAGTACATGAAGACAAATTTCCCTGGGTGAATTTGATATCTTTTATTAGACCAATCCAAATGGTTGGAGAAGAGTTATTAAGCAAGCTTTCGGGTTCGAAAACCCTTCGTCAGGCAAGTACACGCAAGACTTTTGAAATCTGGCCCTAAAAAAAGAAAAAACAAACCAAAGTCCAGTCACACTCAGGCCAACTTTACAATTTTTTTTTTTTTCAATGAAGCGCTCGCGAGTGCTTGAGACGATGTTACCATAGATGCATACGTACACACACCACGCACATTAAACCCAGCCATGCAGGCACACACACATATCACACACATTAAACCCAGCCACATTTAGGCACTGAATGACTGAATCCATTCCTCATTGCCCCTTGCCTGTTTTTAAGGGTTCAGAACTCCTATTTTCACTATAACCCTCATTGGGGTTTTGCTCTCAGAAAATTCATACTGATCATGCTGAACCAGAATAAAGAAGATGGAACAGAAATGTCTTTTAGTTATTCCTTTCTGTCCAGGATGGCTGGCTGCTCTTTGGGTTGCCTGGCTGGAGAACCAGCTACATGAGCTGCCAGGTTGCTTAGAGAAAAAGGCAGCCCCATAGGCAAGATGCCAGGAAGCCAAGCAAGCAGTGTATCTGGCCAGTCAGGTTTCTATTAAAAGTTTGAAGGAGTCAACATTTTGCCACAGATAGTCTTAAAATCCACATATTCCGACTGAATAATTCTGCCGATTTTTTTTTTTTAAGGCGCTGTAATCTTCATGCTCTTAAAATCCATTAGATGCAGCGAGTACCAGGATGCAGGTCTCCTCAGCTATGTACTACAATCCAGCAAGAACCATTATAACTGTGACTGCCTAATCAGCTACTGTGATATCAGCTCTGATAGGGTCTCCAATCAACCAGCTTTTATAAGATTCAGAATCTCATATTAGGAACCCAAGAAACTAGGAGAGAAGAGTGGTCAATGCCCCCTCTTTCCAAGGAAGTGCCTGTTCGCTCTTCATTTTACTCATAAATTTCTTACCCATACGGGTCCATTGCTGCCAGACTTTGCAGTAAGTGGGTTATTATAAGCTATCTTGCACCATACTTATGCTCCTTCAGCAGTAAGTTACATTAACAAATCATCATGTATTTAAAATCAGAACAAGTTCCAATATAAGTACGAAAAACCCCATGGGGTGGATGTATGAATAAAACAATGTTATAATTGTCAGAGTCTGCTTTCCCATTTTTCTCTGATAAGAAAAGCAGAGTTTTTCCCCTCTCTTTTCTCTCTTCCCTTCCGAGCACACCCCCTGATCCCTTAACACACTTCAAATCCATGTAGGTCTGGTAGCAACTTCTGACAGCTCCAAAATGTGAATTATGCATATGCTAACTCTATGCCTGTTACTTCCACAGTGAATGTAGCCCAGTGGGAACTCATAACATCAGATCCAGCAACATGCTAAAGGAATGGGGAGAGCACACTGTAATAAAAACTGACATCATAAAAGAGGCCCAGAGGCCCAACTGGCTAATTTTACACCCTAAGCAATAGCAGCTTATGATGCGTGACAGCAGCTGGAAGTTTGCCAATAAAATATGCATTGAGCAGTCACTTAATCACTGATTTTTAGTGGCAAAAAGGAAGTAAGGCAGTCAACCCTCTCTGACACCTTCCTCCCCAAACACTCTGCAGCATCCCATTTCTGCCAATCACTGCCCCTGCTGCCAACCACATCACTGCTGCTCAGCTGTCCCTGTTTCAGAAGCTTTAGCTGCTGCATGGAAGGTGAGGGCAGGGTGCCCCTGGCTCCACTCCTTTGCACCCCAATTTAGGCAATGCTGAGGATCATTGCTCACTCCTGAACCCACTGTTACACTACTGAGGAAGGCCATGAATGTTGGGTATACAATGAATGCTACATGGTAGCTGGGGTGAGAGAATTTCAAAGCCACTGCTCTAGTGACCCCACTCTGTCCGATGCATCCACTTGTCTTTACTAAGCTGTTTCATAACTTAATCTCAGCTTCTTTAACTAGATGTCTTATGACTGGAGTGCTCCTCCCAAGAAAGAAATATCTGCCAATGATTCTACAACTTCAGTTCCTGTTTGGCTCAAACCTAGAAGCTTGATGTACAGGGACACTTGGGGGGGATTGCTTCCTCTGCCCATTCAAGGAGTTAGATTGGACTCTAAACACAGGGTTTGGTCTTCAGACACTGCCACATCTACTCTGTCTACTTTACATAAGCTTAACATGAAACCTTTCTTCATCTGGCACTATATGCTATATATAAATTTGGCTGTGCTCTGAAACAGATGATTTTGGAGGCGGAAGCTGAGGTCACATGGCTGCAAGACTTTTTTTCCACAGACAATATTTGTTGATATTTTGATAGACGCATATACAGAACAGCTCTTATGAAGGACATTTAAGAGCTTGGTCAGCAGCACCAACCTCGTACGTCTTGCTCATCTTGGGCAGAATAAAGCTTAGCATCACAAGGAAATGAAAATGGGAAGAGAAGTATACCCTTATATTCTAGAGTCCTCAAGGTGTTTATTAATTCTTCATATGAAGGGACAGACAACCCTCACACCTTTGTGCATTGGCACAATCCACCAGAACATCCAGCCTAATGAGCAGAGCCAGGAGTGGGACCAGGCATTGCAGGGGTTGGGGTCAGAAGCCAAGAGTCAGAAATTAAATACTACTAAGCCCAGGGACTAACCAAAATCAGGGGTCAGGAAGCAAGCCAAAGTCCAAGGGGCTGGGTTCATGATCAGTGATACCCGTACAGAAACCAGAGGCAATGTCTCAACAGGAGCTGCTTTGGGACTGGAAACCAGAAAGTTAGAGGAGGAGTTCCTTAAAAACAGACCCAGGACCAACCAATCAATCACCAGGAAGGGGCTAGGGCTCAGTTGGCCCTGGTTAGTTCATTAGGTTCAGCTGTGCCTGTTAATCAGGCTACAGGGCATGACCTTTACTTAGCTTACCCTTACATTCACTGCTACGGCCAAAATAGGAGCCCTACCTACTTTCCGGTGGTAATTGATTAATTAAGTATAGCCTCTCCCAGGAGTCATTTCTGCCATGGTTGGGGGGCCCATTTTGGCTTGTCTACACCACTGAGGTGGTAGGCCCTAATGCAGTTGGAGCTGGGTCATATTGCACCCATCCACTGGCAGGTTTTATACCTGGAAGTATGTCAGCAAAGCCCCCATGTCTTGTGCCCACTCTCAAGCTCTTGGTTTCTTATGTGCCTAAGGGTAGCCCCAGGGAAAAGTACGGCGCAGACTCTGTGGTGACCTGCAGGTTTTGGACTGTGTCAGAGGGTGCAGATGGGCAGAGACCCACCACTGCCACAGTATGGCATAAAATCATTGAAAATTAGATTGGGAAAAAGACAGGTCAGCTAGTCCAACCCCCTGCTCAAAACAGGGCCATCTCCAACGATATCATCCTAGCCAAGGCTTTGTCTACATGGGTCTTAAAAACCTCCAGGGACAAAGACTTCATAGTTTCTCTGGGTAGCCTGTTCCAGTGGTTTGCTACCCTCCTAATGAGAAATTATATAATCTAAACTTCCCTTACTCAGCCTAATATCTAATCTAAACTTCCTAACCTAATCTAAACTTCCCTTACTAAAACTTGAGATCATTGTTCCTTGTGCTGTCATCTGCTACCACTGAGAGCTGTCTAACTCCATCCCCTTTGTAATCACCCTTTGGGATCGTAGACAAACCCCTTTTGAGGATGGAGGGGTAGGCTGCTCTCCCACAGATCATACACAAACTCAGGCTTTTTTCCTTTTGAACTAGTTATTGAAACAACTGAGATCTAGCCTGAAGAAAAGGCTGTATGTTGTGGGAGGGGGAAAAATAGTAAGGGAGGGAGGGATTTGAAAATAGTCTTCAAAGACCTAAAGGGTGGTCATAAAGAAGATTGTGACTGACTAGTCTCTGTGGCTGTGAGGGCAGGCCATGGAGCAATAGTTACATTACAGCAAGGGAAGTTTAGTTTGTGTGTTAAGAAAAGTGTTCCCACTATGAGTCAAACATTGGAACAGGCTACTCAGATGTGGTATTAGATCTTAAGAGCACATCAGATATGGTGAGCACGTCAGATTTTAAGAGCACGTTAGATGTGGTATTAGATTTTACGAGCACATCAAATACTTGCCTTTGATGATTTAGTCAAGGATCATCCTACATTGCACAGGGCCTTGGACTAGACTGACTCCCTGAGGTCCCTTCTAATCCCACTTTTCTCTGTCATTCTAGTATGAGCCATTGAAGAGGGAGAATGAAGAATTTTAACTACAGCTAAAAGTAGTTCAGTGCAGCTTTATCATTAGTGAAGAGTAACTTTTCGTGTTACATCAGTTATATTTGCATTTTTAAAGATTCATTTGGTAGCCTATCCTTAGTACTACAGCTGCTTTTATAAAACTTTCTTCCTCAAACAGGATAAAAAACATCAACCAAGAGAGGAAGAACAAACCAAACATCAATCAAAAGCAACATTTCCATGGGATGCAAAAGAGGCCTTGAGCCATTTCAAGTGCCTGGTTGATGTTACTGCATGGGGACAGGGCAAAGAGAGGGAATGGAAAGGAGAGAGAGAGATTGAAGATAAGAGCAGACTGGGTATCTGAATTCAGCTATTTACAGTACAGATATCGTTCAAAAGCCCTTCAGAACTTTGTTTTTAGTTTAAGAATGTGCATATGACATACCGTAGTTACCTTACCAAGTTAACTCAATGAGTCAAGAACTATGTATTTGCAATGCTCTTCCCCCATCTTTCAGTGCTGGGTAGGCTGGTTGTCAAACCAACACTCTTTTAAAGTTGGATGGGACAAAGCCCTAGCGAAAAATAGCCACTAAAGTCATTCATGCTGTACTCCATATATTCAAGGACAAGTTTTGGCTTTAGGTGAATTTTGCTAAGACTTACAGTTGTGTGCAAATGCATTGGGCCTGATTCTTTTCTCCCCTCGCTATAACATGGCATTGCTCAACTGAAGTCAATGGGGTTACATCAGTGTAACTGAGGGTAACCAGGGCCTTGGGCTCAAGCAAAGTAATTCAAGCCAGAACTACACTAAAGATGTATTGTATCTGGCAGCAACAGCCTTACACGCGTTTCACAGACTCCTCAGGTCTTATCACGCAGGCCTGTCTACGCAATGTTGAGTCAGTCCCTGGCACTGTCTAGAAGCAGTTACACTGCTTCCAGCTTCATCAGGTAGGTATGGATGCATTTGAAGATGTTGTAGCTAGACACGAAAGAGTTTACAGACAAGACCTGACTTGGGAGTACAGCACAGACTTGATTCTGTTCTCACCAAATTCATACTCGGGTAACTCCATTTACTTACGTGGATTTAATCCTGGTTTATAGGGGCAGAAAAATCAGAATCAGACCATGCCTTTGAGTGCAGTTTGTGGTAGGCATCCAGGTCCCGATGTGAATTAGCATATGGGCTGACAAAGAAAATAAGCTAGATGCTGATTTCAGTTATATTGATAAGGGATATCAATGCACGTCTAAATGGCTGTTTTTAGACATGCTGTGGTGGGAGGGGGGCTTTAAGTAGAGCAGTTCTGGGAGCCATTGAATGAGCTTTAGTCGAAGTGCCACTACTACAATTTTGGAGCACAGGGACGCTAATACACGGAGGCTGCTGGAGCACACTCAATTTAGTAATTACCACGGTCCAGACGACTTCCTTAATTGAGTCTGATCTGATGTGCTGTAATTACAGCGCATTGGAGCAGCCTCCCTGCATGGCTGCAGGCACCCCAGTGAGGGGGCAGGTCCAAAAACTTCTGCTGGAAAATGCCAAGTCATTGGCATTGACTCAGCCAATATGAAAGATGAAGACTAAATCTGAAATCTAAATGACATAATTTAATTTCAACTCTTGTACTGACATCCAAGTTACTGTATTTACTTAAATACAAGATGAAGCCAATTACAAGATGATCCCTCAATAATTTGATTCTATATATGGAAAATTTATCATTTTATTATAATTTTCCTAGGTATACAATCTAATTATTGCAGGTTTGTCTTGAATTTGTCCCCAACCAATTGCTACAGCAGGGAAAACAAATCTTGGGGTTCAAGGTACCCCCCTTGCCCTCCCCAATGTCTTTCCCCTGCAGCCCCTTCCCCCCTCCGTAGGACCCTGTTCTTCTTTAGCAAATGGAAGTCAGAAGCAAATTTGAAAAAAACCTCCTTAAAAAATAAACAGAGCTGGAGTTATTTGCATATAGGACCCAGAGATTTAGTTCATCCACAATTCATGAATTTTTTCCTCCTTTTTTGAAACCGCTGTGAGTTTTAGCACAGATACACCATGAACACACTTAAACAGTACTGTGACACCTACTTCTAATACAAACTGTGTTTTTATTTATTTACAAAATTATCCAAATTCCATTTAGTTTATTCTTCCTTTCTCTGCACCTTCTTCTTTGGGAGGTAAGTATGTATCATGTGTGGGGGCCAAGAATAGCCGGATAGGGCCGCACCAATGGAGTGGAATTAGGCACAAAAGCTTGTTGGTTGAATTCAAACGAACTTTACTTACAAACTGCAGTACAGGACTTGCGTCAAGGCACACAGTGGAGGTACGCTCCGTACAAGTTGCAAAAAACGGAAACTGGATGGCACACCAATGTTTTCCGAGCATGCAGGGCACGGGGTATATCAGGATGAATGGCGATCGGGAGTCGTTGGTGGTTGGTCAGGCCTCCAAGCTTGCTCCGAGATGCACGTGGAAGTCTCTTCCGATGCACACACGGAGTTCTCCAACTTGGGTGGAAACTTGCCCTAGCTTTTATACGGCCAATGAGCCAATTGTCAGCTGCCAGGTAGGAATAATTTATGATAAGCAAATCGGTAGCATGCATGCAAACAGTGCAATTGCAAGCTTTGGCGGGAACTGATCATTGCACCAAGATTTTTCCCGACGCAGTGAGGGACTTTTGCAACGAGTGCTCGCGTTGTGCCCGGGAAATTCTGCTGTGCCGAGGCACTTCTAATCACTGAGCACAGACATCATGTTCCTAGAAACACAAAATCTTGTCTGATTTCTTTTAGGTATTTCACATCTTACTGGTACATGAACCTTTCCCCATTCCCTTCATTTATAGGATCCATTTTCCCATGCAACTATTTTTTCTTTTGTCTTTTTTTCCCCTTAAGTTCCATCTACAAACATGGGGACCCATTTCTCCTTCTCCCAGACTTTATCTGCTTCTTCCCCCCCCCTCTGCTTCTGTTCCCTCCATCGGTACATTTTCATTCAGCACCAGGCCTAGTTTTAAACACTGTTTGAAAGACCACACATTTTAAAGTCTTGGATGTTTCTTAATGTCCAAAATGCATTTTTTAAAGACCAATTACCACCTTATTTACTCTGCACACTCGATTTTGTTCTGGTTTTGGCATCTCTTCCCCACTACACCACTTCAGCTGTCAGCTTGGTACATGTGATTTGCTGGTATAATTGCTGTACCCTTCCTCACATCCTTTGTGCAAAGGCACCTTCCCACAACAAGTGTTCATGCATTTCTTCCCCAGCAGACATGTCCTTGGGAACTTTGAGGCCCAGCAGAGCCATCAGGATTGTTGAAGCTCACAAAATGGCAGTATTCTGCATGCCAGCATCCAACTTAACACTCAGTGATCTTTTAGGATGCCTTTTGCACACACCTCCTTCAAAACAGTGTCTACTTCCTTTGTGGAGAGTTTCCAGATCAGAACTGTTCTCTCTCATGCCTGCACCTTTTTTAGGGTCTTGTGATGGTCTTTCATTTCCTCTGGTTCTAACTGCTTCATCTGCCTGATGTTGACTTCTCTCTTTACAGGATTTCCTGTCTTAATCTCCTCCTGTGCTTCCTCATCATCCATCCTTTTTTTTTCCCCCACATAAACCCTTCCATGCCCGACTCTTCTAGGAACTTGTCAACCCACTCCTCCTGATTGGCAAAAATCTCTTCTGAGAGGTCAGATCTTTGTAGTGAGGAGAAAGCAAAGGAGGGGAGACGACTACTAGAGGTACTTGGTGAGGGCTCTGCTTCTTTCCCCTGTACCCCTTGTCTCCCTCATTTGGTTTCCTCCATTTTCTTTCTTCTAACTTCCTGCCATTCCATCTCATTTTCCTCCATTTCTGACCCTCCTTCTTCCTCCAAGCTGCTCTCTTCCCCTCCTACCTTTTTTGGGGGCGTGTAGAGCTCCCCTTCTCTGCATTTTGTTTCTTTTCTTTCTTCCTGGCTTTAACTTTGTGAGGGAGGGCTGGAGTTTCGTCCTCCCCCTCCCCTTCTGACTCTCATTATCCTCCTGCTCCAATAATTTAACCTTCTCCTCGGGCTCTGCAGCCTCTTCTACAAACGCCTCGAGTTCCCTCTCCAGGCACAAGGGGAGGGTGTTAGAGGTTGCTCAGGACTTTGGGTGCTGGCCTAGGGAGCTGGTGCCTGTTCCTTCCTGGGGGAGAAATTGTCTGGGATTTTTTTGTATGTTTGTTTTTTTAAGGGCCAAAAAAAGAGAAAGAGTTCCTATGAGCATGTTTGTCCAGAAGGGCCATGTGTTTTGTAGTCATGCTCAGTATTGACCACATTTAAATCAGTATCATAGTTTATTTCCATTACTGAGCACTAGGACTGAGAGAAATGTCACTGTCTATTTGGATTTGGCATTGTTTCGACTAATTTTGATTCCACTGTTTTGAGCTCAAATTGAAATGAAGGGCTTCAAAGCAGACTCGAAACAAAACAAGGCTAGTTGAAACACTTCGAAAGTTTTGAAATGTTTTGAAGCTGGTAATAGGAAACAGGGGAGAGCCAGGGCTGCACTCCCAGCATTGCCACTGCCAGAAGCCAATAACAGTGCAGAGGAAGGGAACTAAGCCCAAGCTTAGTTCCCCTCCCCAGTGCTGCAATCCAGGAGGCGGGGCGTGGGGGGCAGAGAGTCAGCCCAGCTGGGCTCACTCCCTCCCACACCGTGCTGTGATCAGGCATGGGGGAAGAGAGTCAGCCCAGCTGGGCTCAATTGCCCCTCACCTCCCATACTGCAATCAGGCACAGGGCCGGAGAGTCAGCCCAGCTGGGTTCACTCCTACCCACACTGTGGTCAGGCTGACTCTCCACCCCTCCCTGCAGTGTGGGGGGTGGGAGGAGTGAGCCCAACTGGGCTGACTCTCTGTCCCCTCTAGCTCTGGGGATGGCTAGCCAACTTAGCTGGGCCGAGTTCCTGCCCCCTGTGCAACCTAGTACTTGGGGTGGGAAGTTAGCCCAGCTAGGCTGACTTCCCACCCCCAGCGAAATGTCAAAACAGTATCGAAACAGCCTTTCCGTTTTGATGGAATGGAATAGGACAGCAGTTTCAAATCAAACTGAAATTCAAACCGGAACGCTGTTCCTTCGAACCATTGAAACTGAAGGTGAAAGGGAATGGTGCCATTTCGCACAGCCCTACTGAGCACATGCTGCTTTCAGCAGCAGATCGTGGGTAGGCAATGAACCATACTTAATGCAGTTGTCTTGTATGTGAATGTAAGACTTGGGGCTCACCCCACCCCCTCTGCTTGTGGGGGGAAGACCTTGTCCTGTATTCAAGTAAATGTGGTAACTCTTTATTGTGTTTTATTTTTGATATTGTAATGTTTTGGCATTATTAAGACAAGACACTTTATTAATACAATTGATTGTCCCAAATTGAAATATTTTGGAATTAGCACTTGAAAGGTATTGTGACTTTGTCCTGATATGGACAGGAAAAATCCTGAGATTTTAAAGTCGTCAAAACTTTCTATCCAATAGAAAGTCTGCTTTCTGACCAGCTCTGCACAGTACGATTAGATTACAAGTCATGCTATGAAAAGCTTTGAGAACCTTATAGAAGTGAGTTTGTGTTACCTAGCTTGTGATATGATCATTCTAATGATGAATTCACAGCTCAAAACCAAAATAGTAACGTCCAATTTGCCACATATCTAAACTCCTTTAAAAAACTGTTGCCTTAGTAATGGAACAACTCCACCTCCATATAGATTAGATTTTTCCATGCTATCTATTAGATCAGCATTTCTCAACCTGTGTTATCATGACCAAAAATCAGTTTCGAGAATATATGAAAGGGTCATGAAAAAAAAAAACCCTTTTAAAAATGGATCAACAAAATTTAAATATGGATTCTCCTTTAAAGGAGAAAAATGTGGGAAAGTGGTTTTTCTCTTGCAGCCTGGCAGAGTTCCAGTCTGCAAGGGCCTGCTCAGAGCACCCAGGCCCCAGCTCCTGCCTCACACTGGGGGGCTGGGGCCAAGGGGGAAGTGGGTAGGGAGTAAAAGGTGTGGGGTTGAGACTGGGCATTGCTATTTACAAGTGGGTCCTGGTACAAAAAACGTTGAGAACCACTGTATTAGATTATAGCCATAGGATGCAAATGATAACCTACATCAGAGAGTGGGCAAGAGGACACATTCCTTTATGGAGAATTTCTCCTAAAGGATTATCAGTGAAGTCCTACTGAAAAAGATAAAAATAAATCAGATTCTCCCCATTAAAATTCCAGACTACAAATGGTAAGAACAAATTGATGTAGGCCCTTAAATTTACAGGGTTTACTTTGTTAAGTGCTACTTTTCTCTCAACCAAATCTGTTACTGTAGATCCTGTGTCTCTGCAGGCCAGCCAGCCAGTCATGCTAAGGGCTAAGTGCAAACATTCAAAAATCCCAAGCCTGAATTGATCCAATCTTTGCAGGTTAGTCTAAACTGTGTAGATTGAACCAATTTGTGAGTGAATAGACAGTCACTTTTGATTCCAAAAATGCAGCCATGTGCCTGTGGTGGCTCAGGCTAGAAGCTAGGAGCTCTAAAGCAAGCCCTCCCTTCCCTTTTGCAGCAACTGCGAAGCTGGAGGAAAACTGACTGGGGCAAGGGGGCATGGCCAGATCCTGGCAGGTCACCGAGTATGATTGGGGAGGGGTTTAAATGCCCACCCTGGCCTGCAGGGTCCCCAGCTAGGGTGTGCCTGGAGGGGGAGTATGGGAAAGCAGCCCTTGCCAGGTTTGTTCCTGGGCAAGGGATTGTTCCACAAAGGAGGTGAGACTGTATCAGCCAGGTTTCCCACCCCCACCCCTTGTCAGCCAGCCCTCACTGCTCTGGCTAGGGAGCAGAGGGGCAGGACCAACCCTGCTCTACTCAAGCAGACAGCACAGCCCAGGGCTGCAAAGCATGCTGGGACACTGTGATTTAACTTGAACCAGGAAGGGGCAGAAGTCCCGTAAACGAGTTTGATCTAAATCAGTTAAGTGTGATACTACATTCAACCAAGTTTATCTTAAAACATTTTCAGCCATTTTGAAACTGGTTTATATGCACTGAGCTTCTGTTCTGTTACAGGTTTAAACCAGTTTCTGCTCACTTAGGGATAGAAGTTGCACCAAAGTCAGTTTAAGGAGGGAAATAGATGAAAGAGAGTTAGAGGCCACGTAGGATTATATGGCCCAAATATGCATCCACACTTGATATCCCCATACGTGAACCCTCCTCACTTGTCGCGTGCACTCACATCAGCATATTTCATTGCCTGTAGGAGCCTCCTCAGCTTTGACACATTTGCTTGTGTCCCAATGTTCTAAGTTAAAGCACATACACACAGATTGCATTTTCAGAAGGTATAAGCAGGTGTACTCACCTGATAAATGCAGGTAGGTGTAATAGCAGGTCCAGTTTTGCGCGTGTGCATGCATAAAGGTCCAATAGAGTCTTTTTGATAATGCATCCCTTCCTGTCCAGGAACAATTACCTACCCTGCTCATCTTTTCCCAGCTAGGTCTAAACAATATGGGTTTTGCTCATGGTTAGATTTTGTCTCCATCTTCACTTTATTTGGGTGTGCTGTCCTGTGCCTATAACAGGCCAGATTTTTAGCTGGTCTAACTCAATGTCATGCCAGTTTGCGATAGCTACACAGCCTGAGATGCTGATGTGATGAGACTTTTTATAGGATTTCTGAAATGAGTCATAACAAAGCGCAGGATTTGAACAGGCAACTTTCATGCCTCGAGACAGTTGACCAAGCCACTAGATTAACCAAATGTGTCAAGCACTCAGATTTTGAGTGCTAAACTAACCACCAGAGGGTGCCCAATTCATCCTATGATTAAACAATACTGATGGAGTACCATGAAATGAAAAGAAATACATAGAGAAAAGAGAAAAAGTTCCCTATTATCAAGTCTTCACAAAGAGTTATGTTTGCATAAAAAAAGAGAGAATAAAAAAAGTTAGACTGTACTTTGTCTCCTGGATTTCACAATGCGTGGCCAGCCCTTATTTCACAGCAACTTTGACAAAGATTGCTCTCAGCAGGAGGACGATTAGGGTTGGTCACTATTTCAGTGCAAGGTTCCTCTGAAAGCACTATGCTAGCATGATGGTGAGGACTGAGTAAGTATACCATGAACACTTCACATAGACTGCCATGGATCTCAGAAATGGACGATTCAACAGATGACCTCTGAGTTAGTGCATAAACAGTCCTCCAAACTAGTGGAACATGCTATGGTAGAGACAGATTCCCTGACCATTTCTGACTATAGAAATCATTAAGGTTGGATAATAAAAGACATCCCTTTAGTCATTAACTGCGGACACTCCTTCAGGGCTGTTTTAGAATCATCTTCCCACTAAAACATTTTCACCATCCTCCTTTTTAGGTTTAAAACGCTGAGCTTCTATGTTTCACTTTGGAAAACTTACAGTGTGGGATAGCTTGTAATTCTGAATGTGGTTTCTTTTGGTGTTGGGCCTAAGTCATCCCCACTTTTTTTGTTAAAGGAAAAAAAAAAAAGATGTTACCCCATTGTATGCTTGCTACCCAAAGGTATAATCGTCTAGAATCCCTCTTGCCCTCAAGTCCTCTTGTCAACAGTTACGATTTTTCCCTTCAGTGCTTTCAGTCAAGCTATTTTCTATGAGCCTTGTGCAGCAGTTTACCCAAGCTGACTATGCAAATCCTCTGGTAGTTACTCCCTATGGGCAAAAGAGTATATAAAAGGACTACAAAACATCACTTCATTTAATTGAAGCAGCCTTTGAAGTACAGCTTTGCAGCATCTTCAAATTCTGAAAGAGAGCATTCCTTCTTCCTCTGCATTGGGTGCCTCTACACAAGATGCTTCACTGTGAAGTAGGACAGTTTACTGCACTGTAAGCATGTGCATTTACACATGCACACACTTACTGCACAGTAAACCTTGCTAATCACAAGAAAATTTGCTACCTGAAAATGCAAGTAGCAAATTTGCTTCCAATTACTAACTGTGCACGAGCACTTGTGTAGACACTTGACCAGGAGTAAATCTGCTCCTGGTCAGCCTGCCACCAATGAGTGGGAGATTCCTCCCTGCCCTAAGGAGCTGCCTGTTGCTGGCTCAGTTTTTGCCACTGGAGCCTGGGTAAGGACTAGCTTGTCATCCGCCCCCCCCGCTCATGACTGGGGAACTTGGTCTGGGAGATCTTTGTCCCCCGGCCCCTACTTCACCACCATAATTAGTCATGGAGCTGGCACTGGGAGCTCCCTCTTGGTTGGGACTGGGGAGCCTGTTCCCTGCTCCGCTCCAGGCTGACCGCTAGCTACGCCACTGTAAGGTCAGGGCAGCAGGCTGGAATCTGCCCTTCCCCTGCAGCTCTTTCCAAGACCCCTGCCCCAATCAGGGTACAGGAACTGGGAGCTGCCTGCCACTAGGGGTAAGGAGCAATATCCTAGCCCCAGCCAGGAGATAGTCATCTCCTGACCCAGCACTCCTTGCCAACCCCTAGGCTAGCTCCCAGGGGGAGACCACATCTCCCTCTGGTGGTGGTAGGGGCCCACTGCAGGGCACCCAGAGGCACGAGCAGTTTGCTGTCATCAGCCACAAATCAGCTTCCACTTCCCTTCATGCATAAATGCCTCAAAAGTAGTTTTCTAGCAAGTAAACTGCTCCCAGATCTAATGCACATCTGGACACACCCACTGTGCACCAGTTCAGCATCCATCTCAACTTCTTGGCCTTTTGCCCAAAAATCAAAGAGGAATTCTTGTTTTTTTTACTCCAAATTACATCAAAATTGTAATGTGTTTTCATTTCAGATACAATCTTGTGAGGAACATTATAAACCATAAGAGGGCTTGAACCAATGTTCACTTCATGCATTTGAAACCATCACAAAGTACATAGTCAGCAAACAATCCACAACGTGGTCAAGCTCATTCGCCTCTTTTAGGTGGATCAGGAGCCAATTGTCCTAACATTAAGCACGGCAATGAAGTCTTCAAGAGAGTCTTACTGAGCACTGTTTACGCTTGTGCAAATCCTGAGAAACTACACGGACATCATTGCTGTTATTCAGGATTGAAAACCAGCAATTGGGCTACAAATATCACCTCCAAAACAAGACAAAAATTGGTCTCAACAGAAATCCATTTGGAGCGTTGTAATTTAGATAAGTGTACTTCAGTGTATAGAGATACATTGGCTGATGCGTAGATTTAAGATAACATTAACCATTTGGCATTCCTTTTCCCTCGCAGTCCTCCATTATGACAGTATTAGAGAGATAGAGGGGAATACATATCACATGCCTTAAAGTGCTCCAAAATGCATTTGGCGTGTTAAAATATTTTGTTTACCAAAAACAAACATACACCCCAGAAAAGCTAAAGTTACTTAACTGCTAATGATTTATCTTACAGAAGGGCCAAACCCGCAGTGTTTGCTGAACAGGGCCTCATTTAAGTCAATGAGTCAATAAGTCAATTTAAGTCTTTGTTTCATTAAGTGCCTTGCGATTCTTAACATTGTCTGCTCTTTGCATTTTAAGGCCAGATTTTTAGCCACTGGCTTCCTTTAATAGAGTCTCCAAGTAATACCACACTGGTGGGTGTCCATTTGCATCAGTCAGCTCAAGAAATGGAAGTCAATATCAGCAAATCTGGGCCTCAGTGGATTCAGTGGTTTCTCTGTATAGCCTTAACATTTCAAGAGGGAGCAGAAAGACTATTAGCATGCTGATGAAACATGAAGGGCACAGAGAAATCATGTAAACATTAAGCAATGCAGTGGCCCCCACGGGGCTGACACAGAACTGGGGAATTCTCAACCTGTGCAGCCAGGCACTGCCAACAAGGCCCAGGTGTCCACTGGGGCAGACGGTGAACTCAACACTGAAAGGCCTGAAATGATAGCATTTTGTGTTATTGAATTTCTCACAAGGTGTCAGAGCTTTCAAACAATGTTTAATTCTGTTATTAAAAACACCCTTCTTATCATTTCGCTCTTTGATTAGCACGAGAAATGGGAGAGACAAGAAACTCACGAGAAAGAGGAGAATTGGTCCCAGCAGAAGCTCAATCAGAAAGTATAACCTGAATTATCATCTTTATGGGAATTATTCATTAACAGATTTGCATTTCTGCAAGGAGGGGGAGGGGTTTACATAGACGCATTATTTCATTCCTAATGATCCTTCAACAAAACTATTACTGCTTTGATTACCTACCGTTTGTAAAGCTTAATCCGTATTATGTGACTGATCTCTGGGTTTTTTGACTGGATGCCTCCTAACTCTTCAGGGCTATTTTGTGACATGCCTGCTTGCTGCCTAGCCACATGGCTCCACACTTTCAGCATCCTCATGACTCAGCCAACGCCCCCCCACCTGAAGCCACCACTGACTGCGGCAAAGCAGCCATAAACTGCTCTGCCTCAGCTCAGATTTCTGCCGTCCCTGGCAATTGTGTACATGCTTTGCCCGGGAAACATTTACTCCTGCTCAAACTGCTCTGGAGTTTATTGTTTTGAATTAACTGCATGTGTAGATGCACCCACTGAGAGGGTGACTGTGGCCATCTGGAAATACCCCTGAAGAGTTAGGAGGCATCCAATCAAAAAAAGCAGAGATGATACGACGTGATCCATCACTTAATATGGATTAAGTGTTACAAACAGTAGGTAATCAAAACAGTAATAGGTTGTTGAAGGATCATTAAGAATGAAATAATGTGTCTTGCTGGCCTTGAGGAGGAAGTATTTCCTACTTGCCTGCTCCATCTGTTGATGTCACTAATACTTTTGAGCAGGTATTAGCCTATTTAATTTTGACTGCTGAAGAAAATCTTAAACACACCATATGAGAGTTCAACCACAGGAGAAACTTGATGAAGATAGTGTAAGGAAAAGCCAGGAGGAGTCAGGACCGAGGCTGCCCCCTGCCCTGCGTCTACGCGCTAGTCAGCAGAACTGGCTGCCCAGGCCAGGAATGGTCACTGGGGCGGGTAGGAGGAGTATGCTTCCTCCTCAGGATCAGCAAGTACTATTCAGCCCTAGCGAAGGTTGCGGATCCGAGTCCTTTATATTTTCTTTCATAATGGGGTGAGAAGGAGCATGGAATAAAACCTCACCTTTTCCTCATTTAGTACCAAAACTGTGCTTCTTCCTGCCTACAGTTCCCCACTCCTCTAGGCCCAAATACAACCAGAGCAAAGGCTATTCTTGGGCACCTAGCAAGAGGAGACTGGCATAGCTGTCACAACAGTCTATGCTGCAGAAACAGGCTTTCCAGCTAGAGTTGGGGGCTAGAGGAGAGAGAAGTCTGCAATCTGGTAGAAAGCGGGCAAGCTTCTCACCTCCTACAACTTCATAAAGGGCACAGGGCTGGATTCTGCTACCCTTGCTCATGGGGAGTATACGCAGAGTAATGTACTAATTCTGCTGATCATGCTAGGACAACCTGCAGCTCTGGGGACTAGAGACCCTGTTTAAGAGTGTCAGAGCTGAGTCTGTAAAAGAAATATTGGCAACCTCAAGCACTGAAAAAAGAGAATTGCAAGCCACCTGCCTCACCCCTTTCTTTAAGGCACAAACAGGAATTTGGCTTAAGATGGGATTTTTTTTTTTGTAAAGGGCACCTTGGCTTCTTTCAACTTGCCTTGTGTTTCTGAGGTCTGTTCCAGCTTTTCTTTACAACCAAGAACACCAGAAATTGTGTGCGAGTCTGCACGAGCTAGACTGCAAGTCTGCGGCGCTTTGGGGAAAAAGAGCACAGCAGTCCCATTACTTTGAGACTTCCAGGAGAGCTGTATAAATTGGCTGCGCTGACACGAACAGTAAGGATGGGGCTTCCCCAAGGAGTTCTGCACTTCAGGACATTCTGCCGGAGTTTGCTCCGAACAGGAAAAATATGACAAGGCTCGCCCCAGCTGCACACTGTCCATTGGGCTGTTAATTTATTCAGAAGCACCATGTTGGCTTAACAGTCTTCTTGAAGGCTCAGATCAAGCATACTTTGTGCCCACCTGGCAAGGGAAACACTGTGACCGTGGAGGTGGTCTTCCTAGTCGCACCAGGGAGGACCGCTCTCCTGGCACGGGGATAGTACCTGCCAAGGTAACGTATAGTAAACCTCCCACTTGGCTGCTGGACTGGGAAGGTCTTGGCTTTAAGCCCACTTAATGGAAATAGGAGATGCCTCTCTGGCTTGCCCCTGGGGCCCTATGGCTGAGAGCAAGCAAAACTCAGAGGCATTCGAACCCCAAGCCTCTGGGCTCAGGCCTGCAAGTAGGATGCCCAAAGGTTTTGGAAACTTCTGAAGCCCCAGATGGGGTGGAGGAGGTTTGCCAGTAGTAGGGCCACTTATGGTTCTGGACTTACTCTTGAATTTGGAATTTCTTTTGGCTAATTTGGCTTGGAGTATGGAAAATTTAATTTAAAAAAGTCTATTTATAGACTTTTACCTATTTCTGCTCCATTTTAGTTTCTGTCCGTCTAAGCTGTAACCCTGTTTACTCTGCTTTTCAACCCCATGGGTAAAACAAAGCAGTGGTATTACAGTACATCACATGGACAACTGCAGGACATTTGCTTGCTGCCCTTGTCCGCATGAGACCCCACCACTCCCAAACACTAAGCTGTTTCCCTAGTCCACCCTTTTTTTTTTCCAAGTGGTCATAACAGATTTTGCAGCGAGAACACTGATTCAGGTAATTGTATTTTTCCACTGTCGGTGAAATGAAGATGCCTTTGCACTGATTGGAAGGGATTCCACATGCATATGCATGCAGTATGTAATGTACTGTAAGCCTGCAGCTGCCCCTCTCTAGTCCCATCTGTTGGAGAGGGATGTTGATTTTGCTCATCTTGTTTTCTTTTATTAAAAAAAAAAAAATGAATGAATGAATGAACTTAGTGTTCATTAGAGGGAGCTGACAGCGAGTCTAGTCAGGCATAATATGGGCATGAGCTGTACAAGCTTCTCTTGACACACACATACCCTGGATTCTAATCCCAAAATGTAACATCCCTTGATATTTGAGCTTTGGCACCATGCATAGATCTGCCAGAGTGTATTATAGCTGATCTATAGCATTCCCTGTCATTCATGTGCTAGGATACTATACAGCTCTGCTAATCTACCCTATTTCTGATTTACATAAACCCTCCAAATTCCAACCTTGAAGCCCAACCACAGTACTACAGATAAGAACTGACTAGGGATTTGCCAACAAAAATGTTCTTCTTTTCCCCAGTAGAAAATATCAGTCAGTCAAAAACATTTTTTTTTTTCCAGGAGAGTTTCTTGTTCCTAGAAATTCTTGTTCCAAAAAAGACCAAACAGAATAAAACAAACCCCCCCCAAAAAAGAACCATTTTCTAAACCACAGTCCATTTTTTTCCAGGTCCGAATGATTTCGTTTTTTAAGTAAAATAAGAGTAAAAATGTAATACAAGGCAAAAATTAAAACACAGCATTTCAGTTGGCCTGACCTATGATTTGGGAATGTTGAATGACTGAAGTGTTTGTAATTTTAATTTTTATCCTAATTCCCAGGGGATGCTACTTGAGCCTGACATGCAGTAGTCTGATAAGTCAGTTCAGGTCTAACACATATGCCAGACTGTGGATACACAACACAGAAGACTCCATGCAGCTCTGCTGAGAAAGGCTCCAAAGTAGAAGATTTTTTTTTCCCATTAAGGTGGTAAAATATTTTCTGGACTGTCAATTCTGCAGCGGTTACAGTTTCAAATTGAATGATAAGAAAGGGGTCCTCTCTGGCTTGGGCTAAGAGGGAATATTGTTCCTGTAAGTAATGACTACCAGGAACATGTATCAAACAGGAGGAAAAATAAAAGGAACTTGGAGAAATACCAGCAGCCGTGCCTAAGAGTAATCATTTGAGAATGTGAACCATTTTCTCTGGAGATGCCAAAACTTAATTATTATTAGGAGGCTAGAAAGCAAGATGAACTAGAAATAGGTAAACCAGATTGGCAGGGGGCAATCTTTTTGGCAGGTATGCCACAAATTAGCCCTGCATCCTCCCCATATGACACTCCAATCCCCTTCCTCTGCCTGATCTCCTTCTCTGCTTTCTGTTTCCTGCTCTGTCCTCCTGCCTGATCTCGTGCTCTGCTTTCTGCCCCATCTTGCTGTTGTGCTGCATGCTTCTTCCGTCTGTCATGTGCCACAAGACGCTGCCTGTGCCATCTGTGGCAGTCATGCTGCAGGTTGGCCACCCCTAAACTAAATGTTTATGGCAGCAATGCAGACATGGCATTATCCAAACTAAAGGAGGCTTGGCACAGAGCAAATTCTAAGGGATGCAACATGTTACTAATTGCAGGTACCCAAAGGTACACACACTCTGCCCAGAGATAGGAATCATACAGTGGCTTTACAGGTTCCCGGAGTAAATATTCATTCGATCATCAGCGTTGTGAATCGGAGAAGATTGGATAGAGGAAATTGCCCATGAGAGTGAGATCAGGTCAGGGCTAGTCATCTAATTCAGTGTCTTTCAACCTTTTCTGTACCAGGACCCATTTGTAAACATCAGTGGCCAATCCTGACCCAGTGCCCCTCACTCCTGGTGCCCTGTTCCCTGCTCCCAGACCTCCTGTGTTGGGTAGGGCCCCCCCAAGCAGCCCCTCACAGGCTGGGAGTCAGAGTAGGAATCGGAAGTAGCTACACTTTACTTTATGTTCTTGTTATTAGGGCTGTGCGAAATTTCAGCAGTATTTTAATTTCAGAGGTGTTTCAGGCCATTTTAACTTGAAACACCGAATCCGAATAAAAATGGAAGGCTCAGAAACATTTCCGAAATGAGCCATTTGCAATGTTTTGGAAAACTTCGGCGTTTTGGAGCCAGGCTTGCAGGGAAACAGCTGTACGCGGCTGCCCTGCTCAGCTTCACAGGGAGCCGAGATCCGTGCTGGGGGTCTTCTTGCCACTGCTGCCCATATCATGCTGGCCAGTGATTCAGAGCTGCATGGGATTGGCAGTGAAGAGACCCTGGCATGGATTTCTGCTCCCTGTGCAGCCAGGTCACCCATCAGAGCAATGCAAGTCCCTGCTCCGTGACCTGACTCCACCGGGAGCAGAGATCTGGGGCTGCACAGAGCGGGCAGCGGTGGTGAGGAGACCCCCAGCATGGATCTCTGCTCCCTGCAAAGCCAAGTCATGCAGCAGGGACCAGTAAACTCGCTCGCCTCTCTGCGCTGCTCCCCTGCCCCGCAACCCAGTGTGGCAGGGATAAGTCACCCATGCAGGAGTCTCCTCACCTGCACAGAGGGTAGCAGCCCTCTCCTGGACAAGCCACTCATGGCCCTGTCCTGCTTCCTGCTGGGGCCCTGCAGCCCCAACCCCACCTGACTGGGTAGGGCTGTGTGAAGCTTCCCTTGCAGCCCGTTTGAAACAGATTCGGAGGAGATTTGGCCAAAACAAGACAAGACAGAGAGCTAAAACAGCTGAATCCAAAACCAAATCAAAACCCAGCTGTTTTGCACAGCCCTATTTGCTATGTCTCAGCAGCAACCCCTGGAAGGCTCTATTGTACCACAGAGGATGATCAACCCACCTATATATGCAGTAGGTAAAATTCAGTTTTTACTCAACCAGTGCAAATTCAGAGTAAATCCACTGGAGTCAACCTAATTGACCTGGATATGCAAATAGGTTGCCAAAAAAAAAAGTCAGGCCCATTGACTCCCTTAGATGAACTGTGAACCTGGGTGTCGAACTCAAGAAT
>JAGPOW010001296.1:11502527-11550192 GCA_030014935.1 Caiman crocodilus | reverse complement strand
GGTGCTCTTTCCTGCCAAGGCAGGGGGTCGGACTAGATGATCTGCCCAGGTCCCTTCCGACTCTAACTACTATGATACTATGATACTATGATGATACTGGCGGCAGAGCAAACTTTGGCTGGGCGGCCCAGGCCCATCATCACCTGCCCTCTTGGTAGTGCTTGTACGGTCAGCCAGAGCATTGCAGCCAGACAGAAATAATAAGTTATTATATTAGAATTCTTGGTTTCTGGCAAGGTTCAGTCCCAGCCCGACTGGAAAAACCTCTGTTGGTTTCAGTGGTCTCTGGAACAGGCTCTCAAGGGATATTGTGATGATATACAGCCTCTTCTGAACGGTAGCCTTGAGTTTCTCCTGCTAGCGTACCTATCACCAAAAGTTGAATCTCCACCTAAGAGTTACAAACCCTTGGTCTGAGATAAACCAAGATTTGTTTGGCGATACCAGTTATTGGACCAGCTGTATAGTTGAAGGCAGGATGGAATTGCTCCTTATAGACAAATTAGAAAGTACCTATGTATTTACTTTAGTTAGTCCATAAAGTGCAAGTCTACCCAGCCTTCTACTTGAAGTCAGACGAACATGGTTAACTATGTCTCCCAACTATATATTTGGCAGAGATATTAGATAAAGTTTGGGTACAAAAGACCCTCAGGTACATGGATAATCTTAGTCACGTCACATGTAGGACTGAAGCACACTACAAAATCAGGACTTCAGTCTTTACTCGCAACAAAAAGGAGGGCTGTAAAAATCAAGGATGCAATTTGTCATAGAAGAAAAGTTTAGCTTCCAGCTGATGTGTGCTGAAGTCCTAAGACTGAGATCACTAACTGATCAGGTCACAATACTCATTTTCAGTGTTTCAGTTAGAAGAGGTCTCTTTCAGGAGTTGTGTTTGATAGATGTATGTCTCTGCTAAGTGAAAATAAGCAGAGATGGTTAGCTGGCAGGACTCCACACAGATCCATGATTGTTACCAGAGCTCTACCAGTTAATACCAGCTAAGAATATGGATATCTTTACATTGTGGCACCACTCCAAAATGGCTGAGCTAGATCCTACACAGGATTATATTCAGGCCAGAAAACAATTCTACTTACCTAATCCTTGAAGAGTCATCCCTTTAAACTTATCTTCCATTTTCCTCTGTGATTCCTTTACCTTTCACTGGTTTGTCTTCAAACAGAGGAACACAACCCACCTGCATTCTCCAAACAGGGGCTAGGCCAGGCACAGCTGTCTGCTGCCTCTCATCATCCCCCAGTGACAGCAGGTATTCCTCTTCTTCTAATTAAAGCAGCTGTATCTGATGGCCACTTGATGGCCTCTCTTTCTCATCTATGCTACTAATAAGGACCCCAGGCTAACAACACAGTATATGAGCAACTCATCTTTAATGTGTTTCTCTTCACAGCATCTCTGTGAGACAAGGACCTGCTATTTTTCCAGTTTACAGAGGAAACAAATTAAGTGAAGAGAGTGGATAAGAACTACCTACTCAATGGCATTTTGTCCCTTCACTACCAGTGGAATTAGAAGGTTAGACACATAACTACCTTGGAAGATTAGCGGTTAAGTGACACCCACACAGAAATCTTTAGCAGAGCAGATAACTAAGCCCAGGTCTTCCCAGTCCTACTTTAGTGTCTCACCTATTGAAGCACCCTTCCAGTCTACAAAATTGGGACCATTTGAGTAAGTGAGTTCATACAGTCACCACTGAGCTGGAATGATCTATGATATAGCATACGTGCAAGATAAAATCAGACTTGATATAAATGGGTATAACTCCATTACTTTGCATTAAGTACTACATTACTAATGGAGTAACTCCATTACTCCCTTCTGAACTGGCCCATGGTGTGTAGTGTTATAGCCAATTGGTGCTTTTAAAAAAAATCTACTTTTCAAAATTTCTTTAAGGATAATTTGCCTTCTCACTGTATTGAATGAAAACCTACTTCGGACAAGCTCCAGTGCAGTGGTTCCCAACATTTATGTACCCAAAGGCACACTCACATTTAAAAGAAAAACAGTGGGCCCCAATATGATATTAAAATTTAGAATGCAGATCAATCTGATCATCTCATCCATTACCTAAAATTGCATTAGAGCCACAACTTCAAAATGCAGCTTTCCTTTACTTGGTATTCTTTTGACATTCTTTTGAAGTGCCCAAACAATAATTTGAGGAACCAGAGAAACTATTTATACTGAATTGAGACAGAAAGAAAAAACCATCAGTTTATTAAATTAAAAGAGAGGGGAAAAAATTGAGAGAGAGAAGCATAAAAAATACAGGTGCATATTTCCCAGATATCAATATTAACAGGAAAAAAATAGAGTGCCCAAATCAAAGGCACACCAAACATTAGCTTAATATTAAGATGCGTACCAGACTCCTACGTACAGTACTATTATGCTAAGAGTTGAAAGAAAGACTCACCCCAGAATCATAGAAAATCATAGACTTCACATTTCTTACGCATACAGTGACAATAAATAAATGTCAGTAAAAGAAATACTGTGGCCATTACTAATAATTTTGACAAACAGTACTAGTAGAAGGGAACAAATGAACTAAAGAGAATCAGTCCTTTATTTCTAAACAAAATCCAAAATAGCACAGTCATTAATGTGGCTCCTTGGGTCTAGCAGCTAGTTCAGAACTTATTTCTGAATCTTACAGCACCTCAGCGTGTTGTCCTTTTATAACATAGAATAATTTTTCTCCGAAAGAAACATCACAACAGAGCAGATTTCCAAAAATCTTAAACCAAAAAATTTCCAAACAATAAGAAATGTGGTTAATGCAGGAGAAATTCAGGCAAATCCAAAGCTAGCTGGTAGGTGAAAGTTTTTCCATATGAAATGTTCTGCCCAAAGACAGTTTGAGACCATGAGGCAGTCTTTCCCGTTAGCTCAACTCTCTGTGATAGTCTCTTCCCAATGACTTTTACCTGAGACCAAGAGAAATGCAACTGGTTCTCCATCAAGCAACTAAAGCTGTAGCCTTCAGGATTAACAGCAGACAGAGCTATGCCTTAGATACAGAGTGAGGCACTGTCATTTTGCTTTACTTTATGAGCAAACCAGTTAACATATCAGTGCCTCAGAAACCAACTGGTTCTCCTGTTGAACTGAGTTCTCCTATCACACTTGCACACACAAATATGCTAGAGGAAAAAGGTGCTTTTTTTTTTCTTCCCAGCTTTACTAAGAAAATTTATGCCAAAGTTTCAGAAACACACATTGTAGTTAGATTGGTAAAATGACCATTTCTAATGGAGAGATGATCACTAACTTCACAAGTTGGCCTGAGGCCCAAATACACAAGTATTTTTCAGGCTTTAACCTTGTAGTCTGAAAATTTAGACTATAAATATTTTCTCGCAGGGAGTCAGCTCCAAAACCCTTTGGGACTTAGATACGATCAAGGAAGGAACAGCTGAATCAAAACGGAGGCCACCAAACAATAGACAAAGTATTCTGGAGACTTACATCAACAGTTACCATACCTTTCATTATTTTAACATAAATATAAGTTAAATAATGACCATTTATGTTTATAAATCTGAAAATAAAAATGCATGACAAAAAAGAAGTTAAATAGGTGCACACACAAATTTAAAAAAAAAATTAAAAAGCAATGCAAGAGCAGTTTTTTTAAAGATTCCCCAAACAATTTCCTAGGCAGCCTCTGAAAAACAAAAGAGGAAAAGGGATTAGTAATGGTGGTTTTGTCTTATTAGGCTCAACTGAGACATTTTTAATAGGGCCCAAAAGGAAGAAAAATGTGATTGCAAAGATAGGCCATCATCTTGCAAGGACTCCAATTCACATAGTCAGATGAAACTGCATAACGCTTAATATCGTTCTCATCTGATTGGACATCAGACAGTCAGAGAAATTACAAAAGTCCCACCCTGTTGCACAGCTAACAGATTTGGGGAAGAGGAGAGCATTTACAAGGATTTGTAATTCACATTCTGAACAACAAAGCATTGAGACTATGTAATCATGGCATTTAGGGCTAGAGGATGCCATGCACAGGTATTTTGGTGCTTTTGAAAATTCCACTAGATGCCTGCGTACATCCTTAGGCACCCTATCCCCCCAAATATTTTGTTTTAGTGGCTATATGCAATGGCTTTCAACTTTCTTCCAAGTGTCTATGTAGAGTAAAACTGTGCCTGCTTGCACAGAGTATAAAGGGAAATGTGGGGAGGAAAACTGAAAATGATTTTGGATGAGATTTTAAAATTGTTATCTTCAGTGTAGAAAAGGGTTAAGAGTTGTTAGGTAAAATCAATTTTTTTAACTGGTGGAGACTCTGGTTGGAAATTTTCAGAAGTGTTTGATAATAGCCTAATTTTGATTTTGAGAGATGATCAAGGTCAACATTTGGCACAGATGAGAATCTCATTTCTCCTCTGAAGTTTTGATGAAACAAATTGCTTCAGCCAAAAAGTCCAAAGGAAAGAGACCATTATGATCAGAAGCCTGGAAAATAAGACTAATGAAGAAAGGCTGAAATAACAAGGATTGTTTAATCTGAAAAAGAGGACACTAGGGGGGATATGATAAGAGCCTTTAAATACTTGAAGGGCAACTACAGAAAGGATGGAAATGGGCTTTTCTCCATGACCATAAGGGACAGGATTAGGAGCAATGGCTTGAAACTGCACCAGAGGAAATTTAAGTTGGAGATTAGGAAGAACTTTTGCATTATGAAGGTGGTTAATCACTGGAAACGGGTGCCGAGGGAGACTGTAGACTCTCCATCCCTAGAAATTGTCAAGAGCACCTGGACAGGCAGTTTTGGGATAATTTAGTCAAGGACGGCTCTGCCTTGAGCAGGGAGTTGGATTGGATGACCTTCTGAGATCTTTTCCAGCTCTATTTTCCTATGATCTTAAGCTACCACCACCACCAAAAATTAAATCATTTCAAGTTGGTCTAAAATAATCTTCTCTTGTGGTGATTTACATTAAATAGATTTTTTTTTTTCTTCAGTGCCACATTTTTCTCCTCTTTTGTTTCCCATTTTTATCCTGAAAAAAACAGGTGGGGCAGAAGAGGAAGAAAGAGGACAAGAAAAACAATGAAACAAATTATTTCCAATCCAACCAATTGAAACGGAAACAAAAATGTTTGCTTTGAAAGTGTTTGTTAAACACATGAAAATCTTAAGTGATGCAAACACGTTAGGAAAATGTATGTTTGTGCTCTTTTAAGAAAAAATAATATTTTCCATTATCAAGACTTCAACCAGCCTTATGACATGTATCAAAAGCATAACCAGTCTGGCATCCTAAAGCAGATAGTTTCAGAATAGCATGCAGTGATCTGTTTTATGCATTGTAGTATTCATTGGCTGATGTAATGTCATGTGTAATACAAGCAAGGATAACACAGGGTAACAGATTCATATGCAAAATCATACTGTGTTCTGTTATTTTTATCCTGCTGCTGCTTTCACTCACCAGCTCATGCCTCACACCATCCACAGCCTGAAATTCCCCAGTATCATGGCTTACCAGGTATGCTGTGGGTTGCTGCACCTTGGGAACAGCAGCAAGCTATGTCTGCTCTATGTCAGTCTAAAAACCAAAAAGATACATCACCATCTAGGATTTGTACCTTGCAGTTGCTGTGCCTACTGCAATTTGTTTAGCAAACTGGTTTAGCAAGATGGCATTTGTTTTCTGACCCTGCTGCTGATGAAGCTTAGATACCAAGGCAATTGAAATGTGGAAGATAAGCAGGTAACACTGAGAGAGAGAGACTGGGGAACAACCAACAGAGCACAGCCCATTAGAAAAATACTGGGTCTGATCTTGCCAAATACCGAGTTCCTCCCAGGAGAAGTGAAAATGAAACAAAGATTCTGATAAAAGCACAATAATGCATTAAAAAACCATTAAATCTATAACTAGTATTTACAAGGCTCTAACTTAACTGTATCAGCTCAGGGCTGTGCTCTGGGTGTCAGTACAGACAGTTCAGTGAAGACTAGTGCACCCATGGCCAAACAATCTAACAAGGTGTTAGCAGTAGCAGCCTTAGGAGAGGGCAAACTGGGTGACCACCCAGTTTAGGGGTGCCCCTCACTTTAGGGGTTCCCAAATTTTTGAACCTAGAATGAACGTAGAATATAGCTCAATGTTAAAAGACTCTTTCTTTGTCTTATCAATATTGTATTAAGATACTTTCATTGCAGTTTCATGGATAGGCCAAAGTGAAATTGAAATTGAAAATGACCAACTTGCCTACAGGTCATCAAAATTAAGTCTCTGCTCTTACCCAAATGACTCTCTTGCCCAGGGCCCCGACAACCCTAAGGCCACCACTGATGCTAGGAGGCAGATGGAACAGGATGGAGAATACAACTGAAAATATTATGCTGCTTTTGTACACGCCAGTAACATGCCTTACCTAGAATGCCTGCAGTCCTTGTCAGAGCATCTCAGCTCCTGGTCTAGTCCAGAGCTGTGGCACCCTGAAGTACCTTGATGGTACCATGGTGCCAGAGATTTCAAATAGGAACCCATAGTATTAAAAACATTCTTCCCTGTTGTGATTCAAAGTCTTTGCAACATAAATATTGCTCTATTATTTTTCCTTACTCAAAGAACAAGTGAAAACTAAGAACTAGCAGTTTCAAGTGAGGGGTGCCTTGAATCTAACAAGAGCTGCCTTGTGTCTAGGAAGGTTGAGAAATATTGGTCTAGTCCTTTGTTAGGGTTAGATTGTGGCTTTGCAAAAGACTCTTCCGCTGCCTTCCCTGCACAGCCTCCCCTTATTGTTACTTACAGTTCAAATGGGAATTGGGGCTGTACGTGACTGTTGTTCACACTACAGTGAAGTTGGGGCAGAAAGAGAAGGCAACAGGGAGGAGCCTTCGTTCTACTGCCCTGACACATGGGGCAGCGAAGAAGACTTGGTGTGGGGTAGGTTCTCAGAAGGTTGCAAAGGCCCGAGTCTTGTCCATGCAGACACCTAAGCCTAGAATGTAGATCCTCATACCCCATCTCAGTAGCATTTTAATTCTGGGAGCATGTGAACACCTACATTTACAACAGTAAAGTATCCTAGGCTCCTCAAGACCTGGTCATATGCAGGGTTGCCTACCTTGACAAGAGTGAGCACCTACCCCATGCATAAACACCTCTGGAAACTAGAAAGGTGGCAAACATGGCTGGAGAAAGAAATGCCAGTCCCTGTTGTTCACCGATTTCACTGTGAGAGCACTCACCCTGGGATGTGAGAGACCCAGGTTCATGGACTTCCTCAACCTGAAGGGCACTGAATTGGCATGCCTCTCCTGGCAAATGAATGCTCTAATCACAAAATTATAGTCAGTCATTTCTCTAGTACCCTCAGCTGGACCTCTCCCTTTCTTACACTTCCACGAAAAGGCCTATGGAAGCTTTCAAAAACCCTAGCCCCTCCATGAAGGAGCACAGCAAGCGGTTCACAGGTCAGAGCATGCCGAGTCCGAGAGGGACCACGACCCTGAGAGCTGCTTATGGCAGCTCAGGTCTCCAACCCTGGGCACAAGGCCAGGAACTCAGTGCACAGACAGTGCACACTGGGTCCGGGTGTGGGCCAAGACCCTGGGAGCTGTTCAAGGTGGCTTGGGTCTTCAATCTCAGGCACAAGGCCAGGCAACGGTGCATAGGATGGTACACGCTGGGTCCAGGAGCAAACTGAGACTCTGGGAGCTACATGAGACAGTTTGGGTCTCCAAACCCTGGCATAAGGCCAGGCACTCAGTGAAAACACATTGCATGGAGAGTCTGGGAGTAGATCGAAACCTTGGAGTCACACAAGGCAGCTTGGGTCTCCAATCCTGAGCAAAAGGCAGAGTCCTCAGTGCACTCAACGGTGAACAGGGCCCCAAGTGGGCTGGCAGCCCAGAGAGCCTGAGGCAGCTGGGGCCTCAGCGAGGGAGGCGGCAACCTGCCTGGGGAAATGATGACCCCCGGACTCCCGAAGTCCTGAGTTACCAGGAAAGGGGATTCCCACAGGGGAGAGGAAATTTTCCCCAGTCAGTGAGAGTGACTACCATAGGGGAAGCCCAGAAGGAGAGGGTTCCCGGCTTTGGAAGTTACCTTAATGGGTTACCTTGCATGTAACCTATGGTTTATTGCATAATGAATTTGTATATAGTTAAGTTCACTGAGTGTCCTGGCTTGGCTGTATAGGGGAAGGAAGGAAACTGCATGCAGTCAGCGGTTTCACCCCACAGTGCACCTGCCCTGCTAACCTTTCTCTTCGATTGGAGAGGGGAGTACATAAGCAGGTACTACCTGAGTTACACTGGCATGTCCTCTACTTTATTCTCTTGCCCTGCCAAAAGTGTCTGTCTGAAAGCATCACAAGGAAGGAAGGCTGAAGGCTTACTTGTGCATTATAAATGCAAATGTCAGCTTTCAGCACAAATGGATGAACCTCCCCTGAATCTGGAAGAAGACCCTAGTACACCAGTCTTATCATTCCTCATCATCTTTCCTGTCTGTAGAAACCCAGTAGCCAAAGCTCGAAGAGGCAGCAATTCATAGAATCATAGGAAGTTAAGGTTGAAAGGGACCTCAGATCATCTAGAGTACCTACTGGTGTGCAGGCCCCTGCTCTAACTCACGGTGCTTTACATAAAGTGCAGTGAATTAGAGTACCCCCCCCATCCCCAGACCCAACAGACATTGAGTTGGGAGGGGGAATTGAGCCTGCCTTGAAGAGCCCAAGGAGCCTGCCTACAGCTGAGGAGCTTTTCCTCTCCCCCCCCCCACATCCGCCCCAGATCTGGGGCTGTCAGCAGGAAGAGAGGGAAGAAGGGGGGAGGGAAGCAGAGTGAGCTGGGCTTGTCTGGCCTGAGCTGAAAGGCTGTGGGGGAGGGGAAAGGAGGGAGGCACAAGGCAGTGGGGCTCCAATCCACCCACCCTTTCCTTCAGCTCAAGCCAAGCAAACTCCAGTGGGCAGGTCAGTCCCCCTCCCTTCCTTCCCACAGCCCCAATCACACAGCAAATTAACCCTAGTGGACACAAGTTCCCTAGGACACTCTAAAGTGGAGTGCCTTCATTTGGCGCTTCATTTAATGAGAGTTAATTTGTCATGTGATCAGCTTCTTTAAAAGCATTCTGCAGCCATGTATGTATGTCATGGCATGGCTGTAGAGTACTTTTAGGGGGGCCTATCATGCAAAAAATGTAACTTCTGTCTGTGCCCCTAGTGACCTGAGATGAAAACTGGAGAAATCACTGGGAAAGAAATACCCTTGAGCCCCTTTCTCAGTAGAATCAGCATCTTAGCATGTGGAAAAATCCAACTGCAATTTTAAAAATACTTTTTGGAAGTTCCTTGAAACAGGAACAGCCAAAAAAGAGGCAGGGATGGCAAAGTATCGTGCTGCCAACAACTGTGAGTGTTCAGTCCCAGCAACAATGTCCTCAAATCTTTGATATGACCAAATCTAATAACATCTATCTAGTTGTACTCAACAAAGCACAATCAACAGCTCTGTAGGGCAACATTTGCTTTTGGCTTGTAACTACCTGCCTGAACCTCTGTTTGCTTTGAACTGGTACTATTTTATCTCGGAACTTACCAAAGCTATCTACTTAAGTTGAGAGAAACTCTGGAAATGTTATTCTTTTATTCATGCCCCAACACACAATCTGAGAGGTACAAAAGGACAGAAAAGCAGCTCTGGATCCCCGGGGAAGGGGAGCTTTCTATTGATTCAGGGCTGTATTCTGAGACCACTTGCTCTCCCCATCTCATCTACTCAAACCCAACGTAGGCGTGGAGAAGGTGTACAGGTCCAGGACTGCTGTTCTTAATTATGCTCAACCAGTGTATGGACCATACGTAGTCAGGAATTTTCTAACAAAATGGCGGGGGGGGTGGGGGAGTTCTTGGAAAATGCTGTCCTCAAAAGAGAAACTTCTCACAAAGCCATGTTAACTTCAATATAATTTTTGCTGGTTCCTCAACTTCCAAATGCTTACAGCCATTCCTCAAAAGGAAACACCCAAAGCTGCAATTCCTTTAGACTTGCAAAGATTCATGTCAGGATAGCGTTGTGTGAGGGTGGCGAGGGTGCCTGAAGTCAAGATATCTGGCCTAGCATGACTCACAGTGGAGGAACAGCAGATTGGAGCTAATAGCTATGCCCTCCCAGACCGGTAGTATCATAACCTGGATATAGTTACTGTGAGTGGCTTTAGTCAAGTCACTGGACGTTCGTCCACTTCATTCAACACAGGTTCAACTACATAGTCTATGAAGGACCACACTGCAGTATAAATGTTGGAACTGAATTTGAAATGCATTGCACAATAATCATTTCAAGAGTTGCAAAAGGATGCTAGTCACTGACTGAGCATAGTAGAGACCAACATTTTTGGCAGATGCGCCACAAATTAAGCCCTGTGCCATCCTGAGTGCCTTTCAGATCCTCTTTCTCAGCCCAGTTGACTGCTCTGCTTTCCGTTCCCTGGCTTGTGCTTCCTTCCTGATCTGGTGCTCTGTTTTCTGCTCCATGGACCATTGTACTGGCTACCTACTCCCTGATCTGCTTTACGCCAGTTCCAAAGGCTGTCTGTGCTGCTTGTGGCACACATGCCACAGGTTGGCTATCCTACTTTAGCACATCATTGGAAGGAACACTCGTACCACAGTAATGGGAACTACATAAGGGCCATAATGGAATCAAATTGAATTTTCAGGGGAAGAATTCTCCCATCACAATAAAGCACTGCCAGTGTCAGGATGCGGACTATAGCAATTATTTGAGGTGATAGTTAAAGGAAAAGAATCCTATAAAAATGAACCTTATCATTTCATACCTTTGCTGCTGCTAGTCTAGAAATATTCTGTGAGTCTTGAGATCTGATATAATCTGCAGATTCTAAAGAAGCCTCCAGATTAGGGGTAGGGACAGACATTCAAAAAGCCTGAGCCTGAAATGATTCAATCTTTGCAGGTTAGTCTAACCTGGATAGGCTAAATCAGTTTTGTAACTGGACAGACATCCCAGAAATGCAGGCACATGCCTGTAGTGGCTCAGGCTAGAAGCTGGGGGGCACTAGAGCAGCCCTCCCTTCTCTTCCACAGGGCTAAGCTGGCGGGGGTGGTGAGGAAAGAGAAGAGCCCCAGGAAAGTAATTTGGCCCCACCCGAATTGCAAAGAACTGTGCAAGGCTCATTCTTCACCTGGTGTTTCAGGAAGGGAGGGGAGAGGGAGTCAGCCACAATGCCAGGATAACAGGAGACATGGGGCAGGCAAAAAGGGAACACCGGAAACTGGAAGTGGCTGACTCAGGCAGAGAGACAGCAGGGATAGCTGAAGGCACTGAGAAAGCAACGGAGATCAGGTTTAAGAGAAGCAGCTCTGTGGAGGGAGCTACCAGGGGAGAGAAACCCTGAAGGAAACCTGGGGAGAGAAACTAAAACCGCCCCAGTTGGAAGGTACCATAAAGACCCTAATATCAGGACTGAAGAAAAAGGGTGCCAAAAGTTGGCACTATAAGGGCAGGAGAAGTGCCAGTTTGTTTTTGTTCACCTTTTCACTAGAGTGAGAGGGAAGTCATCCCAGATAGTGTGTTTGCAACTATCAGGACAATAGGCCAGAAGAGAACTGGCTAGGATTATTGCAGGTCTGTGCAAGGCTCCAAGCTGGGTGAAGTACAACCAGGGCCATCGGGGCTAATGATTGGCCAGACCTCGAGACCCACAGCGCATTTGTACTGTGTGGAGACAGATTGTTGGGACTGCTGAATTAACACCTTGTGGAATGAGCGAGGCTGTAGGGGTTGGTGGAGCCCTCACAACACTAAGACAGATTTCAAGAGCAAAAGCCTCAAAACCCACACGCCCCGGCATTCTATTTTCTCCCATAACAACAAGTCATGGCAGCAGAGATTGTGGATGCCTGGGGGTGTCCAGCAAGACGTTGCAGTGGACTTCGTCCCACTAGCTGGGGTGCTAAAACTGTCTTGGTGCGGAAGACAGAGAAAGAAAAAAAAAGAGAAAACCACTCAGACAAGGTGATGAGCACTAGAGATTGACAAAAAACATAGAACAATAGAGACAAGCCTCTACCCCAGATAGGGGCAGGGTTTTGGAGTGAAAGCCTGCCATTGGACAGGGGGGATGTAGCAAGGCTCTAGCAGAACACTTTGATTAGCCCAGCAGGGAATTGATAACAGTGTTTATTAGGGCTGTGCAAAACAGCACCATTTTGATTTCCATTTCAATGGGGCAGTGTTTTGTTTCATGTTTCGTTTAGTTTCAAAAGCACTGTTTCATTTCGTTGAAACTGTTTTGATGCTGTTTCGACATTTCACCCGTAGACTGTAGTGGGGAAGCACAAAACTGCCTATAGCTTTGTCATTTATTGCCTGATTCAGATGAATTGTGCAGGTTTGGTATCCCTTGCTGAGGCCATGAAGCCTGCCAAATTTCAAGGAGGTAGGTGCAGGGAGTTCTGGGAAACTGCACCTCAAACTGTTCAGAACAAAACTTGTGTCACTTGTAAGTGTGAAGGCACAGAGAAAGCTCAATTCAAACAATGATTTTTTATGCTGTTTTTCCATCCCTCCCCGAGAGCACTGGAGTTGGAAGGGACCTCAGGAAAGGATCACAGTCATTGACCAGCTACACATGTCAATATCAGAGCAGTCCTCCCCCACTCTTCCCCACCTTAGTTTCTCTTTAGCTGCAAGCAAACCCAGCTTTGAAACATTTCAAAATGTTTTGACTTCCCTCATTTTGTTTTGAGGCCATTTCGAAACCTTTCATTCATTTCAATTTCACTGCTTCGAGCTCAAAATGAGTCGAAACAGCATTAAAATGAAACAGCTGGTGAAATTTAGCACAGCCCTAATGTTTATCACCCTGAACTCAGTGTTTATCACCCCATTAAGAAAACAACAGAGGAACATTACCAGCTACCTCTTGATTCAGCACAGACCATAGCCAGCATGTGATCTACTAGCTAATACACAAACATCTCAGCAAAGCAGAGGGGAGGGGGGAATTGCTGCTCAGCAGGGAGTGTGGGGGGGAGCAGTCTGCAAGTCTCTGCAGCTGCATCCAGGGAGCAGAGGGGAGGGACCTGTTCTGCTGTGAAACAGAGTCCCACCTAGCCCACAGAGCATGCCAGGATGCTGAGGGAGTCTGAATTATCTTACTCCAGCAAGTGGTCTGGGACAGACATTGCATAAACTAGTTTGAGCCAAATCAATTAAGTCTAATGCTACATTCAACCAGGTTTATCTCAAACTGGTTTTGCCATTTTCAAACTGGTTTACATGCACTGAACATCTGTTCTGTTACAGGTTCAAACCAGTATCTGATCACTTAAACTGGTTTATGTGTAATGTCTGTCCCTAGCCTAGAAGACCATGAATTCTCTGGGGCTGGATTCTTGTTTTCCAGGAGGCAATTAATGTAACGCCCCTCAAAAATCCAGGAGCAATTTTGGGACTCATTGGTTTTGGCTGATTTAGACTACTTTTGTATTTAATCTGTGCCTGAATGAACTACTTGACGATCTTGCTGTAATTTGAGCATGATCATATACAGATGGAAAGCCAGGAGACTCTCTCATTAAGAGATTTTTTCAAAGGAGTAATTCATCAAATATACCACTGAAACCTGATGCAGATATTCAGGACTGTAGTAAGCATCCCTAACACACGCACAAGAGTCAGGTTTCACACTACTGCCTCCAACATTTTTTGATCACTGACCAACAAATTCTAGTTTTGGGAAATGTCGAGCAATGTATCTATACTCTCACTTTACCTGTACTCCTTAGTCCAAGTAACTATACCGAACCCAGCCCTGATCCCCTTGAACTCAATGGCAAAGCTCTGACAGACTTCAGCTGGATCAAATCTAGTTCTACTCTTCTCTAACAGAAACTCGCAGCTAACTAACCTGTATGCTGTCTTCAGAGTTCTTAGGGTTAATTAACCCCTTCACTTCTGGACATGGAAATAAGCTTCATCATTAGTATATTTGTCTTGGCATATTTAGAATAATGAGAAGTAACTATTCTTTGGCTCTACCTCTCTGCGAATCAGGGAGACCGGGAGCACCATCTTTTCAGAAACATACAAGTGTTACCAAGTAAGATAACACAAATTCTCTCAGCTAAGGTAATTGCATATTGTATATCTTTCACCTAACAATTAATGACTGACCATCGATAAGCAGGGGAAAAGGGGGACAAGCATCAGGTACCTGGCTTTGTCAGGATTTGCTAAGACAAAAGTCTATCAGAGACAGGCTGTCCTTTGAGGACCTCATAAATCATCTTCCTTGTTTTGGGGTGTCAAAGGAAGGCGAGGGGACTTTTAAAATTTCATCATTCATTAAAAAAAGAAAAGAACGAACACTAAAATGGTTCAGCGCAGTCCATGAGCAAGTATACTAAAATGTCATATATCCATGATAAAATTTCTACATCTCTTAAAAAACAAATTATTACCAGTACAATGCCCATCCGTGACCCATTTCAGGATCCAGCCAGTTCCCAATATCCACATTTACAACTACTCTCTCCAGTTTATGCACCCATAAACCTTAATTTCACCTCCTCAAAAATATACACAAAAGTCAAAATAGAACATTAGCAGAAGATGTTAAGAACTAATTTCATACTCAGGGAATCCATTTCTAATCCCTTCCTAGTAATCTGTTGTTGTGGCATCTGCCACTATTTATGGGGAGTTCACCCTGGTGAGGTAACTGTTAAATTTTGGTGGGACACTGCCAATTGGTTTCACTGTCATTGTCACCAGAGTAACTGGTCCATCGTGGCAAAAGAACAAGGTGTCCCAAGGTTTTGTTCCAGGTCACATATACTTTAATATAATGAGCTGGAAGGAGAAATGAGTAGTGATGTTAGATGCAGATGACATGGTGTTATTTAAGTTGGTCAGAAGGGGTATAAGGAGCTTCAGAGAGACCTAGAAAAGTGACGTGAATAAATAACACGATGGTCACTGAAATAATACATTGCTGACAACTGCAAAGTAACATTCACTGGAGAGAAAAATGTAAGCTATTCTTGCACCTTACAAATAAACTGTATCACTTCAAGAAAGAAACTTGGGCAATTGCTGACACTTCACTCAAAACTTCTGCCCAATGTGCAGCTGCATGGAGGAAAGGTAACAAAATATTAGCATGCATATGGAGCAGGGTGTAATATAATACTTAAAATATAACAATACTCTTATATACAGCTAGAGTGCAGCCTTAATTGAAATAGTGTGAGCAGTATAATTCATCTCATCTTCGGCATGTCCAAATAAGTGTAGACATGTAGCATGTGGCGCCACATACCCATCTTGCAGCGTGGGGGGCCAAAAAACACCCATGCCAAAAAAAAAGTGGGGCAGTGCATGTGGCATCAGTGTGTGCCCCCCAGAACTGAAGCCTTGCCAGCCTGAGCCACGCTCTGGCTACTGGGCAGGCTCCCTCTTGCAGGAGCTTTGTGGCTGCAGCTCCTGGAGGCCCGCAGGGCCCGAGGTAAAGCTGCTGGGCCAGCCTCCCCTACCCCACCCGGAGTAACCTGCCATACACCAGAGCATTCGTGGCACGGGTTTTTCCCCAGAAACAAGGAGCAGCAGCACAAGGTTCCTCTGCTACTTGTCCCCAGGAAAACACATGCCCTCGCTCAGCTGCACGTGCCCCTTAAGTAGGATGTTGTAGGCCAAGGTTCAGAGATGTGTGACAGTGGGCAAGAGCTAGGCAAAATGTCCATATAAGGACTAAATGGAATGATTGGGATTGTTCCCCTTAGAAAAAAGATAAACGAGAGGAAAGTTGGTAAAATGATGTAAAAAAACCAACATAGTATGTTTAAGAAGACAGACCAGCAGCTTCTCTTCCCCCTAGTCCAAGAATGAGGAGACATTGCACAGAACTAAGCATGAGGAAATGCAAAACCAGTAAAAGAAAATAATGTTTTACACAACATAAAATTCACTTATTGAACTCATTGCCACAACTTTTAGGGGTAAAAAATTGGGATTCTACCCTGTTACAGTTATCAAGGGATTGTAGAAAGGGATTGTACCAATGTACCTATCAAGAATATCCAGTTTTATCAACATTAAAGCCATTATACTTGGAGGCGATATTAAGCCCTGTACTTCAGGGATAAAACCAATCTCTAGATATTAGAGGCCAGAAAAAGACCGTATCTCCCTACTGTGGGATCTCATGCTATTCACCAAGTAGTTTGTTTCTGGTTGCCATCAGATACAGGACACTGGACAAGATCTAATACAGTGGCGTAATTCCTATGTTCCTAAAAAAGCCCTGGGCTAACCTATGCTTTAAATCTTAGGAACTCAAGTAGCAGTTCATTGGATCTCTTTAATAGCCAATAGTCACTTCGAGACAAGTGTGTCCAATCCCTTTGGTTCAGACAGAGATGAACCACACTTCTTTTTTGGTGTCCTTTGCAAATCGGACTGTGGTTGAAGTCACACCAAGAAATACTTGACAAAGAGAGATATGAAGGAGCCGTGCTGTACTCAGAGAGGGATATTATGGTTGTTAATATTATTATTCAGAAAAGCCTAAGGACACTCTCAGAGTCTTGGGTAGATTTAGAAATAACAAGCCGTGTCACAGCTTGGAAGGTAGACGCACATTCCACTGCACAGGTTTCATCATGGTAAATACATGTTGAGCGGGAACCTGGAGAGAGAGAATTTGAATCCTGCTATGGGATGGAGGGGAATCCCAATGAAAAAGCATATAGCTCCTTCCTCTCTTCCAATGCCTGCACTTTTGCTTTACCAGTAGGACAGAAGGAAATCCACAGATGGTTTGCAACTTCCTACAAAAATGGAAGAATTTAACAGCTTTAATTGATAGCTGAGAATAACAAAAGCAAGATTTTCAAGAGCATTAAGTATGGTTTCCCTGTTCCACTAAGAACAATGAACCTCCATTGGCTTCAACAGGAACACAGTTAGGCCAATATTGAACAACTTCACTACCACCACCCTCCTTTCCCATTTTTGTTTATTTTTAATTCAATGAGCATGTTCAGTAAATGATGCATCTTTTCTGTTTCGACAATTATTCCAGGTATCCTTCAAAACAAACCCTTAATTTCCCTCATATGTTACTATTTGCTACCATAAGTTGGATGCATTATCATATCAAATCACTGCTGACAGCCTCTCGGTTGCATAGCATAAGGAGCACAACAAAGAACCATTTGAAAGAAAACAACTATTTTTTCCCATTATGGTTAAGCATTATGCATTGCTAGTGACATCAGGCCTTATGTAATTCCATGTGATGTCTTTCTAGAGCATGTAGAAACAGCCTGAGTCACAGCTTTGCATTAGAGCTGACAGTGAATAATAATTGTATTGTCCTCACCCTTCTCCAAAGTGCTTTCTCAGCTCTGAGTGCATTCAAGTCCAAGCCTTCTCTTAAGAAGGTAAATGGAAAAACTGCTGATTTCATTGGAAACAGAAAAATGTTCTTGGGGCTTGAACCTAATCCCACTCACCTCTATAGTGCAGGACTTGGATGTTTGAGCTCATAAACCCAGACCAAAGAACCTGGAGCAGACTTCTGTGTGAACTACATTCCTCAGTGTGTTTTACAAGGGGGGGAATGGGCATCAGTGCCATAGCAAGTTGGGGGAAGGCGGGAGCAGGGCGACCACCCCAGGTGCCCAAGTGAAGGGGTGCCAACAGGGGCTGCCCATATGGGGCAGGGCAGGGGACAGAGCCACTGGCTGCTCATTTGGAGGAGGGCACGGGGATAGGAGAAGGGTGGCTCTTGCTTTCCTGGGCGCGCATACAGCAGCATGGGGTGGGGGGTGGAACATGTGCCCCCGGATCTGTGTACATGGTTACTCTCCAAGCAGTGAATGCACACAGCAGCAATGAAATCTGGTGAGAACTATATGTCTGCTCACGGAAAAGTATAAGTACAGTCTCAACAATATCTATGACTTTTTTTCATTTAAGCCAGGCTCTGGAGGGTGCTAAGGTACTGACTGCTGTCACCACCAGCTAGTTTCCTGGAGGGGTGAGGGCACTTAGGAGCTAGCACGGAGTGTCAAACACTTCCAGAATCAGTCCACTTATTTATTAGCTGACTATAGATGGTGGCTATCATTTTCAATAGCACCTGGGTGATTCAGGATCTTACGTGCCAGAGACTTTCAAAGACTTTCCTAAGCATCCATCTGACATTTAAAAACAAGGTTTAGTATTTATCTTCAAAGGGAAATTTACAGGCATTTCTAGTCTGGTATAATGAAACCATACAAATTAAACGGATGAAGTCCTGTGTGGTTGCTCACATTTGGAATAAATTTATCCTTAATGCATCTTAACCTTCCAAAGTAAATTAAACAAAACTGAATAAAGGCTACTTCTATTTCAAATGAGAACACCTATGCAGGGGTGTAATTTGGCACGGCATAGCAATTCACACACTTAGTTAATTCAGATTAACTTTCCTGGGTACTTCCATGTAAACAAGCCCTCAGACTCTTAAGTTACCAGAGCACCTTTAAAATGTTGTTCCCTGTGCCCAGGTCTGCATCATATTCTACTGTGCTGGTGACGTGCTCAAAAGAGATGCGACAATGCACTTTAGAGATATTCTTGATATCCACCAATCTTAAATACAGGACCCACCACACTAGAGTGTAGATTCTCACGTGGAAATCCCAAGATTGAGCCTCTGGAGTTGCACAGACTATAGAATGACAGAAAAATATATTTCTAATCTATAATGGTTTTACTTAATGACTACTTTGGAATGAGAGTAAGCATGCCGAGCTAACTTAGCTGATTATCATTTTTTTTTATAAGTGTTGGATAGATGGTTCCCTATTTTAATGTGCGTAGTTAGACATTTTTTTAAATAAAAACAATTAAGTGGCCATTTCTCAGGCAAATCCAGTGTGTGTCAATGAACTGTACATAGCTTTGTTCAATATTTTTAAGGTTGTGCATGCAAAATGATTTTGTAAACTGGTTGGGAGTTATTCGAGTCTAACTGTATTACATTTTTACTACCACACTGAGTCAGGAAGGGTATAGGGCTTCAGAGCAGGCCAAACGTAGCTTCCTAAAGTTGATCTGGGTGAGCTAAGCTTGATTTCTATAACCAACTCAGTGCCTTTCCTCTGTCTTTCAAGAATACTACTTATAGAAAGGACAGCACAATTCCTCCATCCTGGGCCAAAATCTGTTCTCAGGTACACCAGTATAATGTCCTTAAACCAAGCCCTACGCTGATCTATCCCATGTGCAATACCATTGACTCTGGATGAGATGCAGATCTGTAACCAACAAGAAAGTTTCCCCTGATTGGTATAAAATGTTACTGCATAGCAATTATATATTTGATTTGATAGCACAATTACAATTAGGACATTGGGATGCTTATAAAACTTGCTGACCTTCATAGGATTGTTGATAAAACAAGGTTCACCATTAAAACTCTATTTTCTTCTTGGGTCATAAAAGGTAATTGGTTAATTGATCCTTCTCCATATTCACCCAGTTTTATCCTGGGGTACTCCAATTACACAAACATAATGCTGGGGTAATATAGTGGTGGCAAAGACACAAGGATTATATTAACTAGTCTGTTGACTAACATCAGAATTAACACCTTAGAAAAAATGTCTTTTGATCAGTCCATTGCTGTGGCTTGCTGCTTAGCTTTGGTATGAAAAGGGAATATAATATATATTCTGCCTTATTACACCTATCCCTGAATTCATCTCTTCCCTTTACCAAGATTCAAAAGGCAAGAATTACTCACACCTAGAGTGAAACAACTTTAGGAACAAGACTCCTTTGCAGAAAATGTACCTGTCTCAAGTTTCCTATTCACTGGAGAGCTCAAACTTCACAGAATCTGCTCTTGGCAATTCTCCCAAGATATTTTCCATTCTCACATATTTCTAAAAATGTCAGCTTCAGTCTAAGCATTCTCATATGGAAAGCCTGACATCAGATATATATTAGCTTGGAGAAAAGGAAATGTAAATTTAAAAAATGGTAAACATATTTAAAGTATGTTACCTTGGCTTAGATCTACAAATGATAGGAAAAAAAACCCCAAACCAAACCAAAACAGTGTTTCACACCATGACCATGCATCCCTAATAATATAGCTAGCAAGTCAAAAAAAGAGAATGATGAGACTTTAAAAATGTTAAACAATGAATGGCATGTATGGCATTTATTAAGACCTGGTTTCTGCACATTTAGTTTTATTACTGACATAAGAAGAAATCCCACACGAGAGATAAAGACTCAAGCCTACTGCCCAGTCCAGGAATGAAAAACAGACAGATAGCCACTGTACATGCATCTGACTTTGAAAAGGCTTCCAAAGAACAAGTATGCTGCCCCCCTCCCGCCCAGGTCACCCACCCTAGATGATGTCAGTGTCTGATCTTGGGCCCTCTCCATATATTTGCTTTGGCACATGTCTCCCTTGACTCTTGGCATGGATGTGGATATACAGGAACAATTGCTGCGTTGCCATTTTACCTGCCAAGCAGGTGGAATAAGCAGTACTGTGTTACCATGCACCCTCTGCTCATGGCAGAAATTGTGGGAGAGCTCCTGTACACTGGTCACCACATCGTAACCTCTGAGCAGGGTCAACGTACATAATGGTTTCTGCGCATGCTCATGGTCTACGCTAGTGCTGCACGTTCTCACAGACGTACTTCCAGGAGAACGCAGCCAGTCTCAGGCTCCATCATTTTTTTCCCTGGAGGCACAGTTGGAAGTGTATGGGTACGGCTGGAGACAGAGCCAGAACTGTGATGATCTCTGCCATAGTAATCTAGGGTTACCGTATTTCCAGTTTCAAAAAACTACCTGAGCAGGGGGGAAACATGATTGTGGGGCGGACAGAGATATTCCTGTACCCTACCCCTGCCCCTCACTCCCAAGACACAACCCCCCATCCCTGCTGCTGCCCCTCACTCCTGACCCACAGTACCCTACTCCCCAGACGATGCTGCTGCCCCTCACTCCTGACCCACAGTACCCTACTCCCCAGACGATGCTGGTGCCCCGCACTCCTGACCCACAGCCTCCCAGTACTGCCTGTGCCCTGCACTCATGATCCACAGTCCCCAACCCACCCTGGTGCCCCTCACTTCCAAGCCACAGCCCTCACAGCCCTGCCAGTGCTCCTCACTCCCAATCTGTAGCCCCAGCTCCCCCCAGCCCTGCGGTATCGCTCAGCTGCCCTCCCTCTGCAAGCACAGGCACCGGCCCCAGTGCCACTGGCCTGGCCACACAGCTCCGTGCTGCCCACAAAGCCCCTGCCCTCCTTCTTCCCCCGCCAAGGGGCAGACACCTTGCCCACCTCCTCTGCTGTGCTGCAGCCCCAGAGCCTGGACAGCTTCCCCCAGCACCAGCAGGTACCCACCCCCCTCACACACACAAACACACACAGAGTCCCCAAACCCTGGCCGTCCAACCCCCAACTTGCACAGATTTACCTGCATCCAGCTGCTGGGGCTGCTCCCACCACCCTGCCTGGCCATATGCCAGCCACATGCACGTGCATGTGTAGATGCACATGATGCCCCAAGCCTCCAATGGCCTTCCCCCACCCCCTCAGCTCCAAGCAGCTCCTTCCTACAGCAAGCCAGGAAATGCTGGGAAAACCTTCAATGCTGAGCAGAGCAAAAACCCAGTCAGTTGTTGATATTTAAAAAAAAACAACAAAAAACCCCACCGAAAATGGGAGGACCCCAAAAAGAGAACATGCCTGGGAAAACCCAGACGTATGGTAGCCCTAAATACTGTAAGCACTTGCAATCAATGGAAACAATCAGTCATGCTGATAGGGATAATGCGATAAAAGCTTTTATTGTACTCCAACCCCAATAGTCATACTCTGGTTCCTTCGTGTGAGCAGTGGGCTCCAAGGAAAGGTGAACTGTGTTAACACGACAGGCCTCCTCCGGTGCTGAGTCAGGTTTAATTGCCTTTTTTTGGCAGGCTCTGGATGTTAGAGCGTTCTCATCCTCTCCTGGGTGGAGTTTCCAGCTCCTCAATAGGAGCAAAACCCAGACTGCTCCCTAGTCAGTGCAAGCTCCATTTTGAAACACAAGGAATTTACACACCTTCCAGTTCAACTTTTCCCTGTACCCTAAACCCATGCACATGTATTCCTACGCTTCAGCTTTTGTCACATTCCTACTGCACTTCACCTAGATCCTGTGAATGACCATTACCTTTCTTACATCTTGCTTTAGGAAGTGTTTAATTCAGGAACATTGAGGTGTCTGAGGTTCAGGTAAAGCCAATATCTGGGATATCTCTGCCCTTTCTACTATCCAGTCAAATTAACTCTGCATTACACACACTCAGAGAGATAAAATTATCAGAGTAAGTTAAAAATAAACATAATTACCAATAATAAATACACATTTGAATATTTAATAACAATTCTTTCCACTTATGTAGGGGTTTACCTGATCCAAGCATTGTACCAGAAGTTGTACAATCACCTACCCTGGAGATCTTTACAAAAATGCCTGGAAGCTCACCTTGCTGGGGTCTTTCCTGCCCAAGTACAGGAGGGCTGGACCTGGTGATCTCATGAGCTCCCTTCCAGCCCCTAACATCTATGAATCTCTGTGGGATGGTTATATCTTGCAACACCTCTTTGAGGTATATGGCTGGATCCAATTAAGGATGGCAAATGCCTAGATTTAAATTGCCTGTTCCTGGAGTGGAGTGGCGGACCCATAGTTAGCTGCCTACACCCTCTACACGGTACATGGGACTTAGGTCTAACTCAGAATGGGATCCAAGTCATCCAACACCCTGAACGAGGAACATCTGAAGTCAGCTTGAACTAAGCAAGAGAATATGCCTAGCATAGGATCTTTGTCGTTCTGGGTAAACACAACAAATCGTTAGATCTAGGGAACTGGAGACTGAATTTCAAAGTGACCTGGTCAAAACCACACAGTGAAGTAGTGGCAGAAGCAGTAGTATTCTAGGTCTCCTGTTTCCCTGCCAGACCGCCTTGTTTGAAAGACCTCCTCTCAGGCTGACCATGCACTCCCCAGAATTAGCTTGGAAGACCAAGGAAAATTTACCAGTTCTCTAATAAATACCTTTTTCTAATTAAAACATTCCACAATTTCACTACATAATACTACAATAGTAATAATAATAATGCGTATTTTCACATTAACGTTTCTCGTCTTTAAATAACCCTTTTATGCAGCACAGCCTTGAAAATTACAGTGTTTTATAAAGCAAAAAACCTTCAGAAAGTTCACTGAAAATTCACACTAAAACCTTCCCTCAATTACACCCCCTCAGATTTTTCAAGTCACTTAAACAAGAGAAAACGGAATTGTAAGTTTACACTGCTTAAGTCATTCAAATCTCTTTTCAGCTGTCCATAAGACATCACATGCAGTTTTAGTGACACGAAGCTCTGGCTGGATGAGGGGAGGGAACACTGGACTTGCCAAGAAGAATTAAGGACAGTATGATCTAACTAATTCTGACTACTCTGGGGTGGGCGAGGAGAGCTCTGCACCAGATTTGGGAGGTTTGGAGAGTCACTATGAGAGCTGCCACTAAAATGCTGCCATAAACACCATATGGAAGGTCTCCACCTTGGCCTGGCCCCAATCAGGCAGGAGAACCTCACATTTCTGTGCTACTTCCTATTCTTCTTTCCACAAGATTTAAACTGCACCCAGGCCTATCACATTTGAGTGCTGGCAAATTGCAAACCTGAATGTGGAGGTCTGCCATTTCATGGTTTCTTGAAGGTTGGACAAGGAAGGATATAATGCTGTCTGGATGCTCACCTTGCTGGGGTCATCTGACCTCAGCAGTCTCTCCTGCCCAAGCACTGGGGGGTTGGACCTGATGATCTCAAGAGGTCACTTCAAGCTCCTACCATCTATGAACAAATAATCTATAAGAGAAATAGTAGTGGAGTTAGTTGCTGGGAGACATGATTTGAGAGAGGCTGAGGGAGACCTAATTTTATTTAATCTACATCCACCCAGTGATCCAAACAGACTGAAGAAAGAGAAAAAGGAGAAAACAATCTCCAGAAGTCAGTAAGAATAAAGTATAATGTGATGTCATCAAAATCCCATTGTGCTCTCATCAGAAACGCACATTTCTCTGCCAATTAATGCTAACAAGGTGTGTACCTAAAATGGAGGAATGTTAGCTATGCTCAATGTTAAGCATATCTTTTAAGTCAGGCAGCTGCATCATTCTGCTAACAAAGGAACAATTTCATCATGCCACTCATCAAATTCACTGCTTCAACAAGGTAAGAGCTCTCAGGCTGATAAAGATCAGGTACCTCACTTTTTGAGACAAGTTACCGTCAAAATTTGGCCACCAAAGTCTGAGGCACTTACAATATGAAAAGGGCTTGCAGCGTGAGGTGCAAATGTACATCACCAGTAAAAGTGCAGCGTGTAAAACAACGCTGAGTTTAGTCCCTGCTGTTCTGACTATGCTTTCCACGGAATAACGAGTGACATTCTGTGCGGCACACCGCCGTCAAAACACAGCAGTGCTTGTGTCTTTCACTTTGCTGGCATGCATGTCATAAAATGCTGCAACCTGTATTGATTTCTTTGGAAACCTAACCTCACTGTAATAGTAAACATGAGTTGACAGATGATATAGAAGAGAAGTTGAGGGATCTTTAATGTGATTGTGATAATGTGACATTTTTGGTAAACATTGTCTAGGGTAATCCGTCGCGCAGTAATCATTTGGATTATCTGTGAATCCAGTCCTTAAACAGAAACAGAAACATGCTTTAGATAATACTTCTTTCAGTAAGGAAGATGATTAGTGTCCTGCCAGGCAAGGAATTTCTTAGCTGTAATTTGGCTTACACACAACTAAAATCCAAGGTAACACAATTTCACTGAAGTCAACCTCCCTGATCTTGATCTTGCTTAGACTGATGCAAATTTAGTGTAACACCAGACAAGCAAATGGAGTTATACATGTACAAAAGCAGTGGAAGTGAGATCGCAATCATACCCAATGGATTTCAGGGGAGTTACTTCGGATTCATGTTGGTGTAAATAAAATCAAAATTGGTACATCCATATTTGACATCCAGTCCATGAATAAAAATCAAAGGGTGGACAACCCTTTAATTATAAACTGGCGTTATGGTTTTGGAAGGCAGATTGACACATCATCCAACGACTGGATTCCTTGCGCTGACATTAGGTCTGGACAGTCATCTGACTCATGTTCTTGTAACTGGGAAGTAACTCTGCATGAGTATGTGGTGCATACAGCTGGAGTGAATGCAGAATCAAGCCCTTTCCATTTATGATGGGGAATTAATTAAGTTATGCAGTGCTGACTGTGTACAAAGATCTGCTATAAACCAGGAACTGGTATTACTGAGCTGATTTCAATGAAACTATGCTAATTTGTAACAGCTAAGGATCTGGCCTGTGATGATATTTTGTTTTCTTTAGTTTAGGATGGTTTCCTCCAGATAATTATCAATAAGTAAGACATAGGTATGTGGAAACTGATGCATACCACATAAGAACATTAGATTACAGGAACAAGAATTTGCATTGCAATAATACTAATGCTACCTAAATGCTGCTTTCTCTCCTCCTTTTAATAAGTTCATATTTATCTTTATAAATCAGTGTCAATGAATTATTCAGCCACAGCATTATTACTATTAATACTAGCATAAACAGTATGATTACCAGCAGTACTAGTAATAGCACAATGTTATTAGAAGATTTATCAATAGCTATGCTTATTATTGGCAGTTTGTTTATACAGTGTTTCACATGATGCCTTATAAGACAGAGAGAGATTTCCTGTAGGCCTCTATTGGAGAAGGCACAGTGTTCGCTACTACCATGAGCAGAGCCACTCTAGTCACGTAGCAAACACTACGCTCCATAGCAAGCATTTGCATAACCAGAGCTTAAATTTAGGTGAAAACAGATGGAACTGGAGAAGTTGAAGGACTTGAGAGAGGCGAGAGTATGTGCCAATATGGTAAGATAGAAATGTTGTACTAATATCAATGTTAATCAAGTTTTAGTAGCTTTAATGTTACATGCTTATTGCAAAATATGAGATAGTGCTTAACAGAATAATTATCATTATGTAATATCTGCTACTTTTGATTAAAAAATAATCATAGCTAAATTAACTGAAGAGGGGAGGTCAGTCCTCATAAAAGGAAGGACAAATCACAGTAGCAAAGAGTGAGACTTAGAGCAAGCAGTTCCTATTAAAGCTTAACCTCACACTATCCCCACAGCACCTCAATCGTGAACTCAGTCCACCTTTTCATTACAGTTAAAGGTCTTTCCAGAGCACAGATTACTAACTTAGCCAAACTATGGCATCCTGTCATTTGGATATATTTAAAAACCAAGGTCCCAACTAGCTCTGTAAAGATCCCACTTCATTTTTAAAATAAAAAATAGTCAAACCAACTCTACTATCCGGGCCATATTTCAATGCAGTTAACTACATTTTACCAAATTATCCCTACTTTTTTCAGATGAATAGTTACTCATTACTCCTGGGCAGTGTTACCGTAATGCTAATTCATCACCATGTTCTAAACCAAGGCATTTTTTTTCCCCTGAGTAAACCAAATCCTAGGCTGTGTCTCTAGCTAGCATCCCTGCTGTTCAATAGTTTAGACGGAAGCACCAATACGCAGAGGAAAGGAAGCTACCCGAGAATGTTCCCACTTTGTATACCAGTGTGACATAAGCCATGGGACCACACAGGGAAATGGGGAACTGTCAGGGGAAATAGTGTGAGAAACCAGGAAACAGCCACTGGAAGCATCATGTTCCTTTAGCGTAGTAAAAACAAATAAACGGGGGAAAAAAATCACAAAGGGGGATTTGTTAAGGCCGCTTGAAGCAGCATTAACTGTCCTTCTGTGCTGAGCGACCCTGCTGGGGAGGTCACAAAGCGCAAATACTGGCTTAGAGCCAGTGGCTGCACAGCCACCAAACCCAGCCTTGCCGCTGCTGCTAGGTGTCAGCATGCAGCAGCAAACAGCAACACAGAAGATGAGTGTCCTCATAATTATACTTTGCGAACTGCAGTGGAAGGGACCCTGATTTACATGTCACCATCAGGCGCTGCCAACAGGTACTTAGGTACCACCACTAGCCCAATGTAGAAAAAAAGTAATGCCGTCTTAAATAAAAAAATGTCCTGCTCCACAAACATTTTTCGTTAACACCGTTTGCAGGTAGGAAAGGAATTTGGCACCCATTGCCCATAAAGCGTTTTTGCTGTTAATTGAATTCTCATCAGTTTTATCACAACCGTATTACCTTGTACACGATGTGAAGGAAAGTCCCCTGAGATGAGGCTAAGCAAGCCAAACTCATATCAGTGGAGACCCAAAATAAGACTCAGGCCAGCATCTCAAAAATGGAGGGCTAATGCATCCTAAATGCACTGTGCCATCCTGTCCCAAATTACACACCATTAATAACAATCACATGAGTGTGAGTTACAGAGAAATAAAGCAACATGAGTGGCTGCATAATGAGAACACTACAAAAGTCTTGACAGGAAATCACCATGCTCTTCAAACTTGCATTCATTTATTTTAATAAACTCTTCCATTAAGTGGCTTGGGTTGCTCTAAAGAGGGTTTAATTCAGTTTGTTTTAAATTCCAGGACAGCTAACGTAAAATGAAAACAGCTTGCAGAGATTTCCTTCCTGAAATGAATGTCACAGTAGAGAAAAAAACATTAACTCCCTTCTTGTGTCATTTATAATACATTAACTTTCTCATATCGGTATTCTCTTTCCCCTCACTTCCTTTGTAAAGGGTGCAAAATAGCACTTCTTGACAATTCTCTCAAACGGCTCTTCTTTTCCTGCCAACCCAGGTGCTAGGACCCAATGCCTGATCCTGTCCACAACGAAACTGGTGAACAGTTTTGCCACTGAAGGACACGGGAACAAAACAAGGCCCTTGCAGTTGGAAATTTGTTGAAAAATATTCACAGACAGGGCCAGGCTTGCAACTCTTATACACACAAGCCATCCTTGCTGGCGTGGCTGGTACTATTGCTCTCGCAGTGAATGTTTTTGTGAGTAATGATGATGCTCATAAGCAAAGACTACGGGACTAGGCAATCATCCTGTAAGAGGAAATTGTTGTTTTGATTCTGGTATGTCATACATCACTTCAGGCTCAACAGTGCATATGACAAACACTTTAAAGGCATCTAGGTATCTGATTCCATATGCTGAAGGCCATGAGAATTGTTGATTCTCTAAAGCTTTGCTGAGGTACACACTTAGCTTTAAGCCCATGAGTAGTTGCACATGTTTAAATGCTTGGCTGAAAAGGGTGGATTTCAGCATGAGCTTAAAGCTAAACATAGTCTTTTTTTGCTGAACTGGGGCCTCAGCATTTCTTAAATCCCACTAGTCAGTACACTGCAGGAACTCTCTCTTTATAAAGCCAATCCTTTGCTACTCGGAAAGAAGATACCAAACGGGAGATCAAAACGCGGGACTGACAATTGGTTCAAGAAGCCAACCCAAACAAACATTTGTGGTTGGACCTGAAGAAATAATTGCCCTTCTGTTTATTTAAAACTTTTTTCATTTTATTATGGAAGAAATAAGGCAGTCAAACACCGTGCACACACAAAACATCAGATTACCTGTTTGAATTTTCAAAGCTGAAAGGAGGAAGAGTGATTTTTGACCAGCTGCAAAGAGACTCCTTTGCATCCAGACTTCGATGGGTGCCAAGTACCTGCAACTCATTCTAGGGCAAACAGTGCTCTCAGTTACAGCATGGCATATGCAGCCACTGGGGGTGGGATCTGGCCAGCTGACTTTATTTAGATAAGAGCACTTGGTACCTCTCAACACTGAGCCCTCTGCTACTCCCCCTACTCGTTAGGTCTGATTCTCCTCCCATCTGGATCAGTGTTACTCAATCGACTGTGGTTACTGGTATGTATCACTTGTACTTTGCTAGCACCCAGAGGATCAGAGCTCCATTGTTGCCCAGGGAATTGTGCAAAAATGATGATGATCCCTGCCCTGAGGAGCTTACCGTTTAATTTAAGAGAAGAGAATGATGTGACAATCAACAATGGATGACATAAGGGAAGGAGGACAAAGGTAATGGTGACAGGAAGACGTGGTTGTAAGTCAGATCCTTTGAGCCTCGCTTGGTGCAGTAGTCCTTATTTTGGTGGGTCAAAAGAGGTTAGTGGATGCCAAAAGGACTACTTACCTGACAAAAAACAGCTTAATAAGGTTGGGGTGGAGGTCAAAACTTAAAAAAAACCCCTGCAACTAGCAGACTGCACTACCACCCAGTCCTTTAACTTTACATTCTAGCTTTCTTGAGGCCCAATCCTACACTTTTCACAGAGGCAAATTCCCAATGAAGCATGGCGGGGATCAAGGGATGTGCCTGTCACGTGAATGCATCAGGGTCAGGCCTTTTATGTGTCACATCTGTGATGAATTATTTCTCAATATACAGGAGCACCACACCAAATTTAGAGGACAAATGTTCAGTCCTAACAGGAAAAATAATTCTGCTTTCCTTTGGCAGGCAAATTCTTACATCCCCTTCTCCCAGGTTTTGGATTGGGCCCTTGGACATGCTTCGTTTTATCAGTCCTCTCACCTGGCATGTATATTTTTATTCAAAAGGGAAAGAAAAAATATTGTTCTTTTTTTCCCCCTTGTCATTAATCATCATGGTAAAGAATGGATGACCATTTCTGTCTGGAATGTTAAAAGACCATTTTGCGAGGCTGCTTAATGCTGATCTCTGTGCATACATTTTACTTTCTTGCATAAGATATTTAATGCATCATAAATTTTGATAAAACAAACCTTGACTGTTGATAATCAAAGACTTCTCTTCCACCATCTGCAACTCTTGTTGTGCCACTGTTCATAGTAAAGGCATCAAATATCCTTCAGGAATGCAAAAGGAATTTGCAAAAAGGTGCATCCTTTGCAATAAAATTTACAATGCAGGCTTAAAAGTAATGAATCAGCTTCATGTCAGTCTTCACAACAGTTGCTGTACAGTACCATATTATCAAGATGAAGATAATTTGCCATTTGCCATTCAAGAATATGTAAATTGTAAAATCCATAGCATTATAAAAGGTGTGGTATTGAAATTAAACGGAAAAAAGAAGACAGAACTCATTTTGGTGAGAGATGATTCTTTCCTTCTCAGTCCAAGCTATAAGCCATGTGATGTCAGATTCTTTATGTGCCATCCATTTCCAAAATGTAATAATTAAAAACAGTGAGCCATCTATAAAAGCAGCACAGATCTGCAGTGTGACTGATACATGTGTTTAAAGGAATTTGGAGTGTAAATAAAATAAAAAACAAAACCAAAAAACTTTTGCAGCTACTGCACCAGTAAGTAGCTTTCAAGTTATTACCACCCACCCCTTAATGTTTTTGATCTGTTGTGCACTTGGATCAAAAATAGTAACAGTAAACAAAATCCTATATTTAAGAAATCCTGCAAATGCACCACTGGTAGAAAACTACAAAAAAATAGATAAGCTGCATATTTTTTTTCTGGGATAGAAAGCACAGGATTGAATTATTCAAAATTGTTAAACAGTGAGATTGTTAATAAAAGTATTTATAAAGAAACATATCTACAATATTTAATAAATTAAGGCTCACAAGAAACTAACATCTTATCAACAGCAAAGTTTTCTGTTGCAGGGGTAAAAGCACCAAATTCACTTCACAAACTAGATAACCAGATCTGAACTGATCACAAGGAGAAATCTGATAGTGTATCATAGCTAACATTTCTAGTGCTTTAATGAAGTCATGTTTCACATGAAAAAATAATCTCCTTTCACCCATAAATACAGTTATACAGATACAAAATATACCGAGATAATTTCAGTTTGAAACTACAGTACCAAAAAAAGAAGAAAAATCCATTCACCCTCCACACACAAGCACACCTTTCCAACCTTTTAATACTAAACTTTGAGCAAGTGAATTGGTTATGCAACCCATTTAAAGTCACTGTTTGCTAAAATAAGTGTGTACCAATTACATTTGCACTGTACTAATTTACCAGCTCCTGCATCATGGAGAGTAACTTATTCTTAGTCTATTTTAAAAATAGGTGACCCTTTGTGTCATGGAAAAAGAACATAAAAACATGTATTCTTGGAGGTCTGTTTAGACCAGTGGTCAATTATAAAATATAGTCAAACTTAATGTACTAAGCGGTACCAAAATTATAATTACAACAACAACAACAACAACAACAACAACAACAACATCATCATTAATGTTTCCAATACCAGCAAACCCTGCTGTCTCTCTGAACCCCGACTCAGTGCCTTTTCTCACAGGTCTGTTTCCCTACTGGTGTCCAGGCAGAGCGCATACAACGATTTTCTGAGATCTACGTTGCTCTTAGCTTTGATATTGGCTTTCTCCAAGGAGCCGGTGCCATTGTTGATCCCTTCACAGTTTTCCAAGTGCACAACAGATTTGCTCAGAGAGTCCTTACTGCCAGACCTTTTCAGCTCCCCCTCGGCCGAGCTGCCCTGGGCACCACTGGCCTCGTCTTTGAGGATGGTCTGCTCCTCTTGGTCAGTCTCCCGGTGGTAGAAGTAGTTGAAGTTGGACACGATGACGGGCACGGGCAGGGCTATGGTCAGCACACCAGCGATGGCGCATAAGGAGCCCACAATTTTGCCCCCGACGGTGACGGGCCTCATGTCCCCATAGCCCACGGTGGTCATGGTCACTACTGCCCACCAGAACGCATCGGGGATGCTGGAGAAGTGGGAGTCGGGGTCATCGGCCTCAGCAAAGTACACGGCGCTGGAGAAGAGGATGACTCCGATGAAGAGGAAGAAGATGAGGAGCCCCAGCTCCCTCATGCTGGCTTTCAGCGTCTGCCCCAAGATCTGCAGCCCCTTGGAGTGCCGGGAGAGCTTGAAGATCCGGAAGACCCGGACCAGGCGGATGACACGGAGGATGGCCAGCGACATGGCTTGTCGGGCTTGCTGGGGCAGGCGAAGAAGCGCACCAGCAGCTCGAAGGTGAACCAGATCACGCATGTCGTCTCGACGATGAAGAAGGGGTCGGAGAGGCCGCTGGGGGGCTGCGCGGCCGGCGCGGGCTCGTGGCCCGGGGTGCCATTGGTGGCCGGGGGCAGGGGCACTTGCAGCTCCCGCTCGTCGCGGAACTCGGGCAGGGTCTCCAGGCAGAAGGTGATGATGGAGATGAGGATGACCAGCACAGAGACGATGGCGATGCCCCGCGCCGAGCTGGAGCTCTCGGGGTACTCGAAGATGAGCCAGACCTGGCGCTGGAACTCGTTGCGGGGCAGGGGCTTCTCCTCCTCCTGGATGAAGCCCTCGTCCTCGCGGAAGCGCTCCATGGCCTCCTGGCCCAGCTGGTAGAAGCGGATCTCGTCGGCGAAGACGTCGATGGAGACATTGACGGGCCGGCGCAGCTTGCCGCCGGACTGGTAGAAGTAGAGGATGCCGTCGAAGCTGGGCCGGTTGCGGTCGAAAAAGTACTCGTTGCGCAGCGGGTCGAAGTACCGCATGCGCTTGGCCGGGTCGCCCAGCAGCGTGTCCGGGAACTGGCTGAGGGTGCCCAGCTGCGTCTCGAACCGCAGCCCCGAGATGTTGATCAGCACCCGCTGCTGCAAGCCGGCCCCGCCGCCGCCGCCGCCGCTGCTCTCCTCCTCCTCCTCCGCCGCCGCCGCCGCCGCTGCCATGGCCATGCCCAGCTGGTGCCCGCCTTCCTCCATGGCCCGCGGAGCGGACGCCCGGCGCACGCTACCGCTGCGGCTGCGGGCGGCGGGCGGCGGCGGCGGCGGCGGCGGCGGCTTGGCGCTGCCCTCGCTCAGGCTGAGGCGCGCCGGGGCGGTGGGGCTGGGGCCGTGCAGCAGCAGCAGCTCGCCCCGCCGCCCCGCGCGGCCCGCCGCATCCTCGCCGATGGCCGTGGCGCCGCCGTTCTCCAGGCTCACCAGCGCCAGGTCCATGTGCCGCCGCGAGAGGCGGGCGCGGGCATGCTGCGGCCGCCCGGCCCCGGGCTGCCCTGCCCGGCCGGCCTCTAGCGCCCGCCCGCCCGCGCCAGCCGAGCAGCCCGCGGCGTCAAGCCCCCCGCTGTGACGTCACAGAGGATCCCGGCTACCCCGCGCCGCCAGCCCGCAGCCTGCGCGCAGGTTACCAGGCGACCGCATCCTCCCGCCCCGCCCCCCGCGGCAGGGCAGTGTGCGCCCCGGCGGCGCTCCCTCCCTCCCTCCCGCGCACTGACGGTGGGCATCACCCCGGGGCGGGCGTCCCCTTCCAGCCCGGCCCGGCCTCTGGTAGAGTCTCCTTCCCCTCCCTCACACCTGGGGGAAACCCCTGGGGCAGGGCTGCGGCGCGATGGGGACAGAAAGAGGGAGGCGGATAGTTGCTGACAGTCCTCCTGTCTCGTCCATTCCCCCTCCTTGGGAGGTACAAGAGCAAGTGAAGTTATATAATTAAGACTGTCGTGCTCTGGTGCAGGCAGAGCCTTCTCTGTCTCTGTCTCTCTCTCTCTCACACACACACACACACACACACTGGCTCACGTACAGTCATTCTGGCTCACACACACACCCTGGCACATGCACACATGCACACACTCCCTGGCTCTGGCTCACACACACACACACACCCACGCACGCCCACTCAGCCAGCCAGAACAGGCTGAAACAAAGGATTACACAGCCTGCCCCCATTCATGGATTATTTGTTAAAGGGATTTTATGCAGGGAGTGCTGCGCGCCGTCTCTCCTGCTATAAAACCCCACTTACAAATAATGAAAATAATAATCAGGGAAAGGAATAGTGCACCCAAGGGACCCTGGTGGGGCTTTGCCAGGGGAGGAGGGGGTCACCCCCTCGGAGCGCGCTGCAGACAAAGGAAAAGCCGTTTGAGAGCTATGTTGGGATTAGTCTCCAAAAAAAGGTGGTAGCTGGTGTTTCTAACAGAGTCACCCAAAACAAAACCAAACGCTTCCATTTAGATACATCTATATGTCGCCATTCAACTTACTGGAGCGGTAATTCATGTTTTGTACGCCTGCACATTCTTAATGTATGTCAGTACTTTATAAAATACCAATGGATGCAAATTTATGAGAGGAAGTGAACTGAGTCTGCTCTCCATTGTCTCTTCATTTACAGTGTAAGGAGGGCAACCATGCTGTGGTATTTGTTTGCAATCTTCAGTTTTGCACTGCAGCTACACAGGAATGCGATATACATGCAAGAACAATGTAATCCACATTACACAAAATGCATATTCTATCTGTAGCAAAATATTCCTGTGGATTTCTGGGTTTTTAAAACACAGTAAAATATTTCAACAGTGTCAAACTTCCCTACCCCCCCACCTTTCTCTAGGATTCGTCATGACAGCAACACTCATATTGAATCCCTTTGGTAAACTGTGTTATGGCCATAGGAATATATCAAGCTTCACAGGAATTATTTCAACTGAATGTAAAATATTAGCTTCATACACAAAATGTGCTCCAAGATATTAAAGATTTCTATAATAGGAAAAACATAATTATAATACATGGTTGTTAGTACTGATTATTTTCCACTGACAGGTCATATTCTGTCAATTGCCTCCTACGACTAAACACAGTCTCAGGGACATGTAAGATAATGCAGCTGTAACACAGAGCCCAGCTGTGCAAATCTGAATAACTTTACTTCCACGAGTAATCTCATTGACTTCAGTAGGACTATGCACTCAGATAAGCCAAAGTATGTGTGTGTTTGCAAGACTGTTTTTAACATCAATATTTTTCAGGTAATGTATCAACCTTGCAAATCTTGTATTATTTCCCAGGATGGCATTTACGCTTTAGCTGTCCATGAGATAGAGCTGTAAAACTAGTGGAATAGCACTTCAATCCACAAGAATGGTACCATCTGCCCTCCAAAGGATTTAAAATACAGTTCAGAGCCACACATCACCCCTTGTTAGAACAGAGGTAGCCCTAAAGGGTGATATGAGACAAATAGTTTCGCTCTAGAAGAGAGGTCTGGTATCCAACCATCACTACCTACAATTTCCACACCCACTTCAGAATCTCTCCCCTTCACAAAGTCACACATACATATCCACAAATACTTGTAAGCCATGCTTGCATTCATTCACTGTGACCTCCAGCCTCATGGCACACACATAATATAGCCTGCATATACCACCCACATACACACAAGCAAGCTCAACCATTCATGAACATATGCAAACCCATAATACTTCTGGAAATGCATGAACCCATAAACCTCTCTGTGCAAATGCAATGCATATACCCCATCTACTGCCACATTTCCCCCTCCCCTTGCCCCCAGTACTCATCACTATGGTATGGGGTATGCCTTCATAGGTACACATATTCACTGTTTTGGGTATTCATATTTATGTGCCAACCTGCCACAAAACTTCAACCCTTTTAAACATGTACTGCATACCCACACTTATCCACAAAACCACTGAAACAACCATCTACTTATGTTCCACCCCAGAGGCACTCCCCACACACAATTCCCTTCTCCCCTAAACACATATGGGCTTAACTGTACTCAGCTTTCCCTGAACACAGCCTATTGGTATGCTTTTACATGGGGGAAAGCATGGAATCAGTGAACCACATATATATGTTGGCAGTAAGTGTTTTATCCCAAGGAGTGTCATATGCATCATCAAGTATTTTTCAGGAGTCCCTTGTTAAAATGCTGGCAGCATATCACTACATTTGTTCTGTTAGCTTCTTTCCCATGCCATTCTCTTTATCCAGTGCCATCTGCCTGGGCTTTCAGTAAGTATCAACATGCTTCAATAAAGCATTCAGCTCCATTGCCAGTCCTTGCTGCATTGAGAAATTTGAGAGGATGCTGGAAGAGATGTTCCCGGCCTCCAATCAGCCATCTGCTCACATACATGGTCATTACCCTCACCAAAGATGTGCACTGCCCTCACCCTAGGTTCTTAGGATGATGAGATACTTCAGGGGAAATAATGGTATTCTACTCAAGCACCCCAGAGAGTAGCTCAATGTTTCAGCTAAAATAGTTAACAGCTATTACCTACATTGCCATGTACATCTTCAGGAGGTCTCAGAGTCCAAACTCTTACTGAAATGAACAAGACTTGTTCTTCTCTCCCTCCCTATAACTTCCATCTGCTTGCAGACTCAGGAAGACACACCTCCTGTATATTGAAAACCAACTCCCACTACTACCCAAACCCACAAAGTTTTCCAAACAGTCCTTTGTAGCAGTCAGGCTTCCAGCTGTGCACGCCTGCAGAGGTGGCCCTGTACAACTCCTGTGCCTGTCTCACAGCAGTAGCAGGTGGGATATCTGGTGTCTGTCTGACTTGTCCTGTCTGATGAGCAGGGTGGATGGTAATTGGGATTTCTTTGATTCTTTGAACACATATGCACTTATCTGGATGTGCTCTGGGGTCCTTTGGAAACTGGGGGCCAATGCCCATCAGCCAAAGCTGAAAAAAGGTGTGTTCAGAGATGCAAAATGGAGAAAGAACCAGAGTATGAGCACACAGACATGCAAACACTCAAAAGCCTAGTTATGCGCATGTCCAGATGTACTGGCATGAGTGCTCATTATCCAATGTGCAAGTTATGCAGATGTCGCCAATCAACACTGTGCCTATGGCCTTCAAAATCATTATGACGGCTCTATCCTCTAAAGGAAGATCTGACAAAGCCTGAAAACCTTTAAGCTACACACACTGGACACACATCCTTTTATTTTCCTGACTCTGAACCATCCCCAAATCGCTAGCTTCTCTCAGACACCCCCTCAGCTACCCCATTCCCTTCCTTTTGGTGGATCCCCACCATCACCAGAGATCGCACTGCTTCTATCAGCATCAGAATAAAAGTGGGACCCTGATTCACAGCTCCCATAGCCTCTAGCTTCTCCAGCTTTCCCACTGCACCTGACCCACAATAGGGATCAGGTACCAAATGGGTCCTCTCTGCAAGGGATAGTTGCAGTATGGTCAGCTGCAGAGTAAGGCTCAACTTCCAAGGGCAAGTGACTGTCTTTTCTCCCTCTCTTCTCTCCCAACGACTGCATAAAGAAGCCATTTGAAGCTGAGGAGCTGCTGAAAGGGTTAAAAGTGAATCTATGCCCTCCCCTTGGTTAATCCCCCAAGTCTCTTGATCCTGCATTGTGAAGATTCAGGGCAGAGAAAGCAAGAGGAAGGGAAGGGGGGAGAGAGAGAGAGAGAGAGTGTTTTGGCTTTAACTACCATAGTCCCTTAGGGAGACCCTAGAGCAGAGACTTATTTTCTGCTCAGAAGGATTAAGAACCAGGCCATTGACAAATCACAGCAAACATCTGTATGGGAGCTCTCTCTTCCCCCTCTCTGTCTCTAGGCCTAATCCACAAATAAATTCATTAATGAATTCAGTAAATTCACACTGTCCTATCTATAGTGTCTGGCAAATCTATTTTAATGCAAGATTCACAGGTGTTTATTTCTGCACCACTGGATTTGTTATTTATTTTACGTGACAATCTACCATGCTCTCTCTGTGCTAAATGAGATGCAGAAACTTGTTTAGATTCATTCCTATGTGCGTCGCTACATACTACATTAAATATGTCAATGTGATAAGGGAATACCCTAGAATTACCACAAAACCACTGAATATTCCTCTCCATGGCATCTCTCTGCAATTATAAATAAAAATACTTTGGAACATGTTCTTTTCTTTCACCTATTAACAAAAAAAGAAAAAGAAGGATTTGTTTTATGCTTTAAGAGAGAATACAGCCATCAAGCTAACCCTCTGGCTACTTCAGTTCGTTGTGGCAAACATTTCCAAACTTAATTGCTTCATGTTCACATGCATCTAAATTTAGATTTTTGGGATAAGAAAGCCATCTGATTTTTCAGAGGTACTGAAACCCCAACATTTACACTGACTGGGGTAGGAAGAGTTGAAGACCAGCACTTCAGGAATTCAGGCACTTATTAATAAATATATAGTACTTTCCAATATTCAAGAAGTATAACATTTTTTTGAAGGTATACATTTTGTAAAGAGGAAATTGAGATACGGATATATGAAATGACCTACCTAATATTGCGAAGAAAGTCAGAAGCAGAGCTTAGGGTTGCACCCATGCTTTCAGGCACCCAAATTGGTGACCTATCTCCTTGACCATGCTGTCTCTTTAAAAACAAACAAAATCAAAACCTTTATCTGAAGGCAGTCTTGCTTCCCAGTCTTGTACATAGGACATATGTGTTATATTTCAAAATCATCACGCTGCTCACTAAAGTCTATGGAAGCCTTGTCAGTGAGTATAGTGGGAGCAGGCTTGGACTTCTAAAAAGCCAGTTGTTACACGGTATTTTCCCATTCTCTCTAAAGGCTTTAGTCTCTACCAGAAACCAGGAATCATTTAGACATGCAATTTTTCATTTTCATCCTTTGCTACTTAGAGAGCATTGTTAGGATGCAATATTTAATTCTAGGGGCATGATATTAGAGGGGCTGTGCAAAATCACATTTTGTACTATCAATCTATCTATCTGTCTATGAAGAATAAACCTCTACCATGAGATTTTTTTTTGCCATCAACAGGATACCTGAGTCTATTAATGCCAACTCTGATCTCCTAGTTTAAAAATATAGAACTGGTTGAGTCCTGCACAAAGCAGTTCATGAATTAGATTCTGAGCAGCTGCTCTGTCATATTTGTGTACTTTTTACCTTCAATATTGGTGCAAACATGCTCACATTTAGGTTTTGTTTGCACTAGTGTTTGCACTACATTTGGTCCTCATTGAAATACTTATGCATGTACCTAAGCAAAAATATTTGTAAGCAAACAAAACTGTTCACCGTCATTCCTTATCGTCCTGCTGAAAATATTCATTTATTTAGAATTTAATTCTTTGGCTATTAAGGTCAAATGACAAATATCCCATTGATTCAGTGATGCAGGATCAGGCCATTAAGCAGGAAGCAATAATGGTCACTTAAGTCACACAGTATTAATAGCATATCAAAAACAGTGTGTAGACTGTTGCTGTAGTAGTAGTAGTAATAGTATTGGCATTTAGAAACTTCACACAGTGTAGAAGCCCCATGATGTTAAAAGCCAATAAGCCATTGCTTGCTCTTATAAACTATATAAAAAATTAGTTGTCATTTTTTTAAATTTAATTTAGCTGAAAAAATTGGAGAATTTTGCAATAATTTTATGAGATTTCTCCCTGTTCTTTTAAAAACTGATGTAATTTCAAGCATTGTAATTTCAATGAATAGAGAAAAAGTGTAAAGAAAAAAGACTTTCATTCTCATCTCAATCTAGAATAAAGCAAGAGTCAATGCACTTGGGTCAATGTTTACTATGCATGTTTACTATCATTTCCCACATAAAAAATGATCTACATTGCTTTTTTATTTTTTTTTTAAGCAGACAATAGTGGTATGAGCAGTGACCAGTAGCAGGACGAGATTTCTACACACTGGGTGTATCTACACAATACTTTTACTATGGAGCGGATGAATAGGGCTGTGCAAAATTTTGCCAGAAGTTTTGTTTTGATGCTGTTTCAACTTGTTTTGAGCTTGCAACAGTGAAACTGAAACAAAACACAGAGCTTTGAAACAGTCTCAAAATGAAATGAGGCAAGTCAAAACATTTTGTAATTTTTTAAACTTTTCCAGTTTCGAAGCTCAAGATGAACTTACCTTCAGGGAAACAGAAACTAAAGTAAGGAGAGGGCAGGGAAAGATGGGGGAGAATGGGGGAAAGAGTGCTTTCATTGGGCGTGTCCACACACACAAGCACATGGGCTTGCAGCAGCTCAAGTAGAAGCAGTGCAAATTTGATCCGGGGCTTTTTGCCTCCGCACACGTGCTCAAACATGCACTTTGCTGTGGAACAAATTATGCCACTTGGGGCAAAAAAACCCCTGCCTGGCTCATCCTGGATCTGCAGCCAGGGGAAGCTACAGCCTGCGGCCAGCACCTGTGCTGTCCCCAGCAGTACAAAAACCTGCCCTGGCAAGTAGCTCAGGGCTACGTGCTTTCCAGAGCTTCTGGGGCCCAGGCAATTGGTATCTGGGAACACTTGTGCCCTTTGTGTCAGCTAGATTGCTAAAGCAGCATCCCAAATTCACTTTTCAAAATACCCCACAATCCACATTCTTCCACGATTAGAACAAAAGGGAGAGAGGGGGGGGGATTGATCAGATGGGCAATGTTTTATTGTTATATTTACAATGTTAAAGAAATTTGGAAGCCTATCAGTGTCTCTAGCATCAAAACAAGTAGATCTGGACAGGTTACAGAGGTAGGCAGATGAGAGTAGGATGGGCTTCGACATGGACAGGTGCAAGGTATTGCACCCGGGGAGGAAGAACCAGCAGCATACCTACAGGTTGGGGAACTCCCGTCTTGTCAGCGCAGAGGCAGAAAAGAATCTTAGAGTCCTTATTGATTCCAAGATGAACGTGGGCCGCCAATGTGGGGACACAGTCAGGAAGGCTAACCACACCTTGTCATGCATCTGTTGATGCATCACGAGTAGGTCCAGGGAGGTGATCCTACCCCTCTATGCGACAATGGTCAGGCCACAGCTGGAGTTCTGCATCCAGTTCTGGATGCCGCACTTCAGGAGAGATGTGGATAGCATTGAGAGGGTCCAGAGGAAGGCCACTTGCATGATCAAGAGGTAGCAGGGTAGGACCTATGAGGAGAGGCTACGAGACCTGAATCTGTTCAGCCTCCACAAAAGAAAGCTGAGAGGGGTCTGGTGGCTGCTTATAAACTTGCCACAGGGGACTAGCAGGCATGAGAGAGTCCCTGTTCCCTCCAGCACTACCAGGAATAACAAGGAATAACAGGCATAAGCTGACTGCAAGTAGATACAGGCTCGACATCAGGAGGTACTGCTTCACAGTCAGGGCAGCTAGAAGCTGGAACCAACTTCCAAGGGAAATGGAGCTCATCCCTACCCTGGGGGGGTCTTCAAAATGAGGTTAGACAATCACCTAGCTGGGGTCATTTGACCCCAGCATCCTTTCCTGCCCATGGCAGGGGGTCAGACTTGATGATCTGCTTAGGTCCCTTCCAACCCTACCAACTATGAAACTATGAAATAAAATAAATCCTAAATATCTATATGTTTTAATGTTTGCTTTGGGTTTCCTTTATCACATAGTGGGTGTGTGATGGGGGGGTGTGGGGTTTGCAGGAGGGGGTGGGGAGGAGGGTGGGGGGATGTGGATGAGTGTGGAGGGGTGTGGGGGAATGTGAGTCACTCTGCTGGTAGGTGTGGAGGGACTGTGGGTGTGGGGGCTGCTTAGGAGGGATATGAATGCCACATGCCCCAGTGGCTGGCGGGGTATGGAGGCACTGGTGGCAATGGAAGCGTGGTGGCAATGGTAAGCGGGGAGCTCCTGCAGATGCCGCCAGCACTGTCAGCAGTGGAGGCAGGGGTGGTGAGTGGCAAGCATCCACAGAAACCACCGGCAGTGACAGAGGTGGCCAGCGGCGATCGCTGACTGCCCGCAGACACCACTTGCAGCAGGGGGGGAGGTGGGAGCTGTGGCAAGTGGCAACCGCCTACAGGCACTACTGATGGTGTTGGCGGCACCTTTTTTGAGGGGGTGCATCGCCATGTTCAGGGAGTGCATGTGCACCTACTATGCATCACCAATGATTCCTTGTCCCCCACAGGGCAGAGCACCCCCTCCTACAGCACATGGACTACCCTGCCTGAAGGGTACCAGGCCCCACCAGGGGTGACAGTTCTCCCTCCCCACCATCCCACTGGTCTCCAGCCCCCTGCTCATTCCCCCGCTCTTCTCCAGGCTCTGGAGGCTGGAGATGAGCAGGACAACAAGCAGGAAGCTGGAGAGAATAGGAGAATGAACAGAAGGCTTATTCCCCCTACCCCCATTGGTTCCCCCAGCTCCCCATTCATTCCCCTGCTCCCCATTCACTTCCCCATCCATCTTCCATCCCCCCTGCCTCCTGTTCATTCCCCCACCCTCCATTCATTCCCCCATCTTCCTGACTGCTCTCTCAGCTCCCTCCCCCAGCCACACACACACACACACACTCACCAGCAGTAGCAGAGAATGAGCAGGAGGCTGGAGAGAGCAGGGGAAGTCTCCAGCTTATCTCCAGAAGCTTGTCTCCAGGCTTCTGCTTGTCTCCACCCCCCTGCTCCTTCCCCTGCTTGTCTCCATCCTTGGGAAGGAGCAGGGGGCTGGAGACAGCCCTGGAAACATTTCCCTGCTGCCTCCAAACTCGGGACAGCAGGGGACAGCAGAGGAATGCCTCTGGGGCTGCCTCCAGCCCCCTGCCACTTCCCCTGCTGTCTCCAGCCTCCCAAAGCTGGAGACAAGCAGGAGGCTGGAGGCAAGTTCCTGGAGATAAGCTGGAGACTCCCCCTGCTCTCTCCAGCCTCCTGCTCATTATCTGTGGCAGGAGAATGCCTCCAGGGCTGTCTCCAGCCCCCTGCTCATTCCCTTGCTGTCTCCAGCCTCTCAAGGTCCCCTCCCCACTCCTCCAGCCCCACAACCCCTTGCTTACCTGGGAAAAGTTGGGTAAAAGTGGTGCAGCTTGCATCACTGCCTGGCCAGCACAGACAGGCAGTGCGCTTCAGGACCAGGAAAGGACCAAACACAGGCACACTATGGCACTCTGCCAGAGCATCTCTGGAGGACTGAGCTCCCAGTTGCCTTAAGGCATGGTCTGGAACCATACCCTTACCTGTTTTTCCCCCCAGGTTTTTGTTTGACTCCTGGATATACAAGGGTCTAACTTTGCAGCATGGGGAACATTTTTTCATTCCTGCACATGCCTCTTGCCCCATTTCAATGGGTTTTGAGATGGGCAACAGGCATGTGTGTGTTCGTCTGGACATGCACATTATTGACTGTGTAGCTGGCCAGTGACTGTCATCCTTCCCTGAGGTCCCTTCCAATCTCAGTGCTATGGGGGAGGGATGGAAAAAATGCATAAAAGGCAGCATTGTTTGAACTGCCCTGCTTTCTGCCTTGGTGTCAGTTACTGAGCTGTGTGTTTCAGTTTTGCCTGCCAGCAGCTAGAGGTGCAGGGCCTCAGAACTCAGACTTCCTCTGCACCTATCACCTTGACAGCTGGCAGGCTTTGCGGCCTCAGCAGGGACTAGCATGCCTGCAGTTTTCACCCCGCTGCGCCTTAACACACACGGTGTCACCCATGTCACAAGTTTTGCTTGTCCACAGCTTGAGGTGCAGTTTCCCCAAAACTCCTACATCTATCTCCTTGAAACTTGGCAGGCTTTGTGGGCTTACAGGGGCTAGCATGCCTGCATTTTTAACCCCACTATGGTTTAACATATGCATGTGACATGAGTTTTGCTTTCAAGACTTTCAGGTGTAGTTTCCCTGAATCCCCTACACCACCTCCTTGAAAATTGGCAGGCTTCATGCCCTCAGAAGGGGCCACCATTCCTGTGCGTTTCATCCAATTCAGGCCAGAAACAACAATGTTACAGGCTGTTTTGAGCTTCTCCATTATAGCCTATGGGTGAAACATCAAAACAGCTTTGAAACAGCAAAATTGTTTTGACAAAACGAAACGGAGCAGCAGTTTCGAATCAAAACGTAATTCAGCGAAATGCTGTTCCACCAAAATGTCAAAACACAAGTTGAAACGGAACAGTGCCATTTCACACAGCCCTACTGACGAATTAGTTCTGCAATAAAGTCTCAGCATCTACATGTGAGGCCCTATTAAACTAATAAATGCTGGCATAGGACAGTACTTGTAGATACAAGTTTACATTGGCATTATTCCATGCATATCAATGCATGTGTAGATACTGATTGAGTGGCTGGAGCACAAAAGTACTTCAGAGTGGGGGCTGCCTGCCAGCTACCCCTGACCTGGAGCATCTTCATGTCCCAGCCAGCCCCTCCATGCCCCCCCTTTGCCCAGTTGGCACGATCAGCCACAGGGGGACTCCCCCCAGACAGTGAGATTGGTCATGGGAGAACCTTCTGGTCACTGGGGAGGTTAGCACTACTGACTCAGGTGGCACTACTTGCCCATGAACCAGGTTGAAGCAGCCTGGGGCTGGCAGGCTCACCCCCTCCAGCCCCCTGCCAGCCAGGGCTGCTGTGACCTGGCTCAACATGCTGTGGTCCCAGGACCACTTGTAAATGTGGCCCCCAGGAGCAATAAACTCCAGTTAAAACTGCAACAGTTTATTGCTTCACATTAAAAACATGTGTAGACACACCTACAATGTGATAGGAATAGTGAGCCAAATCTAGTGACAATGCAACAGTGATATGGATATCCATGACTTGTCAAGTGGACTGAAGTGGTAAAACAGTATAATTTACACCACAAGTAGATGCAATTTACACCCTAAAAAGAGCAGAGATGTATTTGGAAGGAAAGGCAACTTACAAGTGAGTGTCACAATGTGTGCTGCCTCATTCTCTTCTCACATTTACACCTAGAAGTCTGGAGTAACTCCACTGAAATCAATAGGGATCCTAATAAAACACGAGTGTTCGCAGAATCACATCCTTTATCTTAGATATACACGGTCACACACAGATGTATACAAACACATCACCTTCAAGGTACAAGTTAAATTGTGTTTGCATAGCCACTGAATGCCCATTTGGCATAAATTGTACTTGGCAGATTACAGACATTTTTTTAGCTCCGTTTATATCCCATATGTGACTTGTGCCACTATGTAACTATTAATCAATTAATGCCTCAGGGGCCATGAAAGATGTCACATTTGTCCAGGAGAATCTATTTTCTCTGGGGGCAAGTTGCTATCATTCAGACATCCATTTCTGTTACTCTGGGACAGATCCCAAAAAGGTTTGTGGGGTATGACCCACTAACAGTTTATCCCAAAACATTACAAAGTGCATCTGAATGCACAATCTGGGAATTATGATTGAAACAATGGCAGAAAAACAGCAGTGCATTCAACCACTCAGTAAAAACTTGGCTGTAAAGGCGATGGGTGTACATGCCAACCCCATGACTTTTCTGTTTTGGAACAAACAGACACAACCGGTTCTGGGACAAAGACGACACCGTTTTGTAACCCGGGACATTTCCATAGGAATTCGATCTGCTTGCGTGAGTGATGAATTTTGTCTAGCATTGGCACATCGACAATCTGATTACAACATTCCCATTTATGAAATCTATGATTTGGTTATGAAGGACCACCCGATGGTAAAACTCCCTATGCAAATCTTCAGCAAGACAATAAGAATGCAGTAAATACGGACAGTTGTATGGTTTGGGAGTAAGGAAAGTTATTCTTAGCAGGGTCTAAAGGCTAGACTTTTGAAGGTATGTAAAACAATTCATAAAACCTACTAGACACCTATCTGAATCTACAGGCACATCTAAAAATCTGGCCCTAAGTGACTTAGGAGCACTAGTATGTCTCTAAAGTGTCCACAGAAGCGAATGGAGCTGTGCCCATTTATACCAGGCAAGAATCTGACCTTACAGAGCTTTCTGCCTACTCCATTCCCATAATAGCAAATTCAGCAGGGAAACTGCTTGTGAATATTAGTGTAAACCTCTTCCATTTCTGTTTAATGGAAAAACTGTAAAACAGCAATGATGGTAATAACTAGAGCAAAACTTATGAAAAGAAAAAAAAAATGATACATTGCCTGTCCAAACACACGATGGCCGTCAGGAACAATGGCCAAGTGATCTTCATAGTAAACATTGACCCAAATCCATCGACTCTTGATTTAACCCAGATTGAGATGAGAATCAAGGGCTTTTTTCTTTACTAGTTTTTTCTGCCCTTTCTTCAGCAACACAGCAGTCATTAAAGAAAAATACATACCCAACAGAAAACGGTATGCTAATGCTTTTCCTTTCATTGTATCAGTTTCTTACTTAGCATGAATGTTAGGGCTGGATTGGCAGTCCTGCAGGCGGATGCCTTCTGTTTAGCCCTAGAATAGGTGCAAGCTTTCCATATTTTGTGCCCAATTCCCCCTTACTGATATAAATGGCAGTCAGTAGGGTCATACTGTTGGAAAAAAGAATGCCAGAGACAGAGAAGTGAGGCCTGTTTCTGTGCATCAAACCTGACCTGGAGGGAGAGGACTGAATGACAGGTCAAAACATACTCCAGTTCCTCTGGTTCTTTATCCCTCCTGTTATCGGTATAGTGGCCCTCTAGTGCTAGGCTTGACACAAGCAACTTACTTCTCAAAGGCCAACAAATGCTGCTCACTGTTATTTAGTACAGTATTAGCTTGTATGCAGCCAGGGAATGTCACAGTACTAAAACAGCTCTCTGGTTCCTGATATTTTCTCCGCCGAATATATACCACAGACATCAGGATATGCATTTCTATATTCTAGACTCTCTACTCTTCATCTTATCATTATTTTTCAGCCAAGGGGCATGCTAGGTCCAGTGTCTAGTGGACAGATACCACAAGGAGACTTAACTTATTAGTGACGGTAGTCCTGTACCTACATTTGAGGATTGGACTACCCGTGTGTGTGTGTGTATGCATGCATGTGTGCATGTGAGCATGCATGTTTCACAGCCGCAGTCCCTCGCCCATCCACCCATAGTCTAGGTTTGTATTTTTCCTCTGGGCTTTTACATAAATTCTTTTTCCTAACTACCAGAAACAATGCTTGTGTAAAACGGAGGCTTGCTTTGGATTTACAGGAAATGCCCACTCAGACGACACAGAGGATATACTCTTGGGGCGCATGCACACGAGTGCACACGTGCCTCAAACCCCTTTCAGGTGGGGCAACGGGCACATGTGGGAACAAAACAATGTTCCCTGTGCTGCAAGTTTGCAGCGCGGGGAGAAAATTAGACCCTTGGATAGCCCGGGGTCGAAACCCAGCTAAATATAAAAAAGCAGGCCCTCACCATGCCCTGAGGCAACCGGAGGCTGGGTCCTCCGTAGAGACGCTCTGGCTGGTGGAGCGTCTCTATGGTTGGCCCCTAGCGCTGGCGCTCAACCACGCAGGGGGCCAGGCAGCTTGTTCAGCACCAGGGCCGCAGCGCTGGTGAGTAAGGGATTGGGGGGCTGAAGGAGGGGGGAAGGGACTGTGGGGGGGACCTCTGCTGGCCCCGCCCAATCCCCAGCGCCCCTGACTCCCATGAGCCCCCCCAGGCCCCCAACCACTGCGGCAGCCAGCCCCTCCCCCTGCCACCCCACTGAAGCTGGCGACCCCTGCCCTGGCCGGCCCCATCCCCCCAACCCCCCATCCCTGCCCCCTCACCCTATACTTAAAAAAAAAAAAGCAAAACAAAAACCTGGCACTTACCTGCAGTTGAAGCTGTGTCCGGCTGCCCCCCCCCCCACACACACACACAGTACAGGGCAGGGCAGGCTGATTGTCCCAGTAGCCCCAGCGCTGTCCTGTGCTGTCTGCAGAGGGGGGCTCTGCCAGGAGGCCCTGGAGCCCTGCCCCCCCCCCAAGGTAGGCAGAGGCTTTTTTTTT
>JAGPOW010001296.1:11484841-11502427 GCA_030014935.1 Caiman crocodilus | reverse complement strand
CAGTGTCAGGACCCAGCTCAGAGCTGGCACCTTGGACCCAGCTGGCTGTGGCTGACCTCCTGGCCAAATGGGGCCAGGAGGAGATGCTTTGACAGTTCAAAGCAGGCCACCACACCTGAAACATCCTCCAGGTGATAGCTGCCCATATGGCCGGGCAGGGGGCACATGTGGCAGTAGTGCCGCACAAAGGCCAACCCTGCGACCACAGCCCACTGGCAGCTGGCCCAGAGGGGCAGATGCCTCTACTGGCTGTGCAGTCCCCATCCGGGTCTGGCAGGTGCACAACAGGTAACAGCCAGGCAGCAGCCCCCTCTGCCAGACTGCTGCAGTGGGTAAGGGGTGCAGGGAACTCTCAGGGTTGCTGCAGCAGTCCAGCTGGCACAAGGGGTAGTGTTCCCAGGTACTAATTGTCTGGGCCCCAGAAGCTCCTGAGAGCTGGTAGCTCTTATGATACTGCTGGGGACAGTACAGGTGCTGGCCTCAGGCTCTAACTCTCCCTGACTGAAGATCTGGGAGGAGCCAGGCAGAGTTATTTTTGCCCCAGGTGGCACAATATGCTCCACAACAAAGTGCATGTCCAAGCATGTACACTGAGGCAAAAAGCCCCAGCTCAAGTTTGCACCGCTTCTATTTGACCTGCTGCAAGTACATATGCTTGCATGTGTGGACGCACTCTTGGGGAGAGGGACACATGTAGTCTTTGAATCAGACCAGACAGGGCATAGCCAAAACTGAACCATAAAGGAGCACTTTCAGAAACTTACTGGGTTGGAGCCGATGGCAGCATTAGAGTCCTGAGGGCTAGAGATTCCTTTAGAGCATTAGTTTAAAAGCTGTGCCCTCTCTGCCTTGAAAGTATCAGCCTTCATCCTTGAAGCTGGAAGAGGGGTAGGCATGAAAGTGTTTAACTGGCAAACATCCACTGCATAGAGGATCATCACCAGCTATGGCACCATGACCTTGTCCCATGGGGGGACTAAGAGCCACTGGTCTTACAGAGCATCAGCTCTGCCATTGTGACTGCACACAGCTTACCATATCAAGGAACTCTGGCTTTGGAGAAGGACCATCATCACCAACGTGCTCTCGCCATCTGCTGGGCAAGGAAAGGAAACCGTCTAATTTAGAGATAAACCTCTGGTTCAATAGCTCTGTCTTAAAAAAAATATAGTAATGCAGCTGTCCAAAAGCATAAAATAAATAGCACAAATGAAGTCCTTAGTGGCTTGCATGGATCTCTTTTTTTAAAGATTATGCACTCAGCACTTTTTTTTTTTTGGTTGGCTGGTTAGAAGACTGGTTTGTTCATTCATTCATTCTACAGTAGTGTGCATGTTTGGTATCAGTTTACTGATCTTTAACAATTTTCAGCCCTGTGGTGCAGCAGTGTCCTCCTCAGGACTGGAGGTGGGTCCAAGTTACAAAGTTTACTTGTGGGCAGCTTGGTTATATTTGGAGACACAAAGGAATGTGCCATAATCTGGAGTTATCAAAAATCATGAGTCTGTTTAAAAAAAATGAAAAAGGTGGTACCCTTTGCCAGGTTACAATGGACTGGATTTGAAAGTAAGGGAATGTGCATGAAGCCCTTCTTAGGAGTTATCTGGGGATGCACAAATTTAGTCAGGGTGTAGGATGGCACCATTTTCCCATTAAAGCAACTCTTCTACTCTTAAAGAGTGGGAAGCACTTAAAGCTGGCTTAGCATGGAGCTGTACCCTCATTCCCAGCTCAGTGTGTTTATAAACCACTGGTTGATACAGGCAGCTGTATTTGACCTGGGTGAAAGGTAGCAAGAATTGGTCAAATAATCCACTGAGAGATACCCATTCCCTATTCATCGTCCACTGCCTCATTTATATTTCATGTATCCAAAAGAGGTTTACACATTCAGGGCACATCCACATGAGCATACACATGCCTCAAACCCCTTTGAGATGCTGCAAGACGTACATGCGGGAACCAAAAAATGTTCCCCACACTGCAAATTTGCAGCACAGGGGCAAAATTAGACTCCTGGACATCCAGGAGTCAATCCTCTTCCCCCACAAAATGCACTGTTAAACAACAGGGCAAGGCACAGTCCCGGGTCATGCCTTGAGGCAACTGGAGGCTCAGTTCTCCAAAGAGACACTCTGGTAGCCAGCCAGGGCATCTTTACGGCTGGCCCTTGCCTCTGTGCTGAAGCACATTGCCTGCCCATGCAGGGCAAGCAGCAGTGCAAGCTGCAGAGATATCAACCTGGCTCCAAGCCAGGTAAGCTGGGGCTGGGCAGGGGGGCTGGAGAAGAGGGGGAACCACGGGGGGTACCTTGAGAGGAGTGGGTCTTCCACCCCACCCCCTTCACTCCCCTGCCTGGCCCCAAACCCTGATTGACCCACTCACCTGGCCCCACCCCTGATCACACACCCATTTGCTACCCATCTCTGATTGTCCCCCCATTACCACCTGCCTGGCCCCGCTCCCAATTGTTCCTCCACCCACTCTCTCCCCCAATTTCCCCCTCCCCCAATCACTGCCCCACCTGGCACCAATGTTCCCGTACTAAAAAAAAAGCCTCACACTCACTGGGTGTAGCAGCAGCCACCGGGGATGCTTGGGCTCTCGTGGCACAGCTCCCACGGCAGGGGGAAGCAGGGACCATGGGGCTGTGCTGCTGCATCGCATGGATGCAGCATGGCTCGGCAGGATGCCATGTGGCTCCATGCTGTCAGGCATCTGGAGCCACTCAGTCTGAGCAGTACCAGGGTCCAGGTAACAGCTGCAGTGGCCCCAGCTGAGCTTGCTGACCTGCGCTCCACACATGTGATGCAGCAGTGGCAATGCGGGTGCCAGGCGGATGAGGTCAGTCCCTGCTGTTCCCCACCACAAGGGAGGGGTGCTGTGCCATGAGCAGCCCCCACAGCTGCTGCTACAAGCAGTGAGTGCAGGGGATTTCTTGTTTTGTTTTCTGAAGTGCAGGGATGCTGGTGCTCGGTGGGGTAGTGATCAGGGGGTGGGAGATGGGAAAGGGGGGCAATCAGGGGTAGGGCCAGGTGGAGGTGGCAATTTAGAGGAGCAAGGGGGGGGACCAGCGGGGGCAGGGCCAGGCAGGGAGGCAAGAGGGGGGTTGGGCCTGGTGGGGGGCACACAGGCCCTGTGGGGGGGCATATGGCCCCTGTTGGGGGACTTTGGCCCCTGGTGAGGGGCTGTGGGCCCCTGTTTGGGGGGCTGTAGCCTCTGTTAGAGGGCTTTGGCCCCTGTTAATTGACTGTAGCCCCTGTTGGGGGACTGTGGCCCTGTGGGCGGGAGGGGGCAATCCATGAGCTGTGCCGGGGAGGCTGCACCCTGTAGGGGAGCAGGGGACTCACCCCTTCTGAGCAGCCCCCCTATATGTCTCCCCCCACACCTATAGTCCCCCTATAATCCACCCATAAACCCCCAAGCCACCCTCACAAATCCCTCACCCACATACCTGGCCCTGTGGGTTAGGAGTGAGGGGACTGGGGTTGGGAGTGAAAGGCAAGGGCAGGGGCAGGGCACTGGCATAACAGTGCTGCTCAGCGCTGCACATCCTGATGACGGAAGGGGGTAGGGACAGGTCTGATTTTTCTATGAAAAAAAAGCCAAAAGTCAATGCCAAACTGTATAGCTATTTAGAATTTATTTTATTATAATGCTAGAGGCTGGTAGGCTTCCAAATTATGACTTATGACTGGTATGTTTCCAAATTGCTTTAAAATTGTAAATATATCAATAAAACATTGCCTAATTGATTTGATTTCTCTCTCTCTCTCTCTCTGTATATATATATTTACTTGTGTTATTTTATTTACTTGTGGAAGAACATGGATGTTGGGGTATTTTAAAGAGTGACTTTGGGAATTCCAGTTTTTAAATAGAGAACACAAGAACTTCTGCTAATGAGGCAAGTGGCAGGACCCAGGCAAGGAGCCTGCTCAGAGCTGGCACCCAAGGACTCAGCTGGTGGTGGCTGACCTCCTGGCCGCTTGGGCTTTGACAGTCAAAGCTGGCCATCACACTTTGAAAATCTTCCGGGAGATAGCTGCCCAGATGGCTGGGCAGTGGCACACATGGCAGCAGTGTCAAACAAGGACCAACTGTATAGACACAGCCCACTGGCAGCTTGCCCAGAGGTGCAGATGCCTCTAATGGCCATGCAGTCCCCATCTGGGTCTGGCAGGCATGCAGCCTTGAGGCCACATGCTGTTGCAGGTGGCAGCAGGTCACAGCCAGGCAGCAGCCCCCACTGCCAGATTGCTGCAGTGGGTAAAGTGTATAGGGAACTTTCAGGGTTGCTTCAGCAGTCCAGCTGGCACAAGGGGTAATAGGTAGTGTCCCCAGGTACCAACTGGCTGGGCCCCAGATGCTCCAGAAGCACAGGGCAGGTTTTTATACTGCTGGGGCCAGTACAGGTACTGACGCCAGTCTGTAACTCCCCCTGGCTGCAGATCTGGGAGGAGCCAGGCAGAATTATTTTGCCTCAGAGTGGCACAATTTGCCCCACACCAAAGTGCATGTCCAGGAACGTGCACTGAAGCAAAAAGTCCTTGCTCAAATTTGCCCCATTTCTGTTTGAGCTACTGCAAGCGCACATGCCTGCATGTGTGGACGCGCCCTCATATGCTAAGTAACTAGTGCCAATCCAACATGGGTTGCTAATGATTAAAATTCATTACAATTGTTAAACAAAGAGCAGGAAAGGAAGACTTAATATTTGTTGGAATCTGAAAATGAATTTCTGTATGATTGTGTTTTGTGTATCTGCTGACAACATCTGAGTGCTTGAGCTTCTGACTGCAAAGAGTGAATGTTATGCTTGAGAACTTAAAACTTACTATTCATTTGCAGATATCAAAGTTCACTTTGAGTTGGGTAACTGCATTCGCCATGAAGCTGGGGAGACAAAACCATGTGGCTTCTGACCAAGCGTGAGCAACAGTTACCTTAGTCTGTTCACCAAGTCTCTTCAGGCCTAATACTCCTAGCAAATGTCTTCATCAGCATGTTTTGAATAAGGCTGATATTTCATAGACTATTTGAAAACAACAGTTGCACAGCCAAGTGCATCCTTCAGATCATTCATTTCAATTTTACTCAGCTCTAGCATTCTGTAGCTTTGCAGAGGGCACAGAACCTATTGGAAGGGTAAAACAAATAAAATTATGGTCTGCCAGGCAAGTCTACCATACCGGTATCTGTAGCACATGGAACGCAAGAAAATAATCCAGTTATCATCGAATCCGATCACCACTGACCCTCTTCCAGCTTGAATTGGCCAGGCATTCTTTTGCAGTTTGGTAAACTGGGAGGTGTCTTCAGCACAAGCCCAGAGAAAGATTGAATTCATACCTTTTGAGTTGCCAAAAGGCATCTTAACCATATTATGGGCACATTAAACAAAACTACCTTTCTGACCCCAGAGAGACAGACAAGCGTACATCATATATTTCACGACGAATCAGAGGATTTAATTCTCCCACACCAATGAAGAATGCAGTAGAAGGGTTTCAAGATGGTATGCATCTCAAGTCCTTGGCAGATGTTACACTTAAGATGCAATTAACCAGTTAATTGTACCTTTAATAGCCACTCAGCCATAGATTCATGCAGTTAAGGGTGTGATAACATGGGAAATAAGCCACAGAATTATTTCACAAAATATGTGTAATAATGTTGTGGTTGGTTTACATTGAACTTCAAATTGAATGTGTGGCAGGGTCCCCACCAAGCATCCTGATGCCCTCTGCATGGTGGGGCTCTGAAGGACTGGCCCCAATGCAGTTCCAAAGCTGGGACTCACAATCAGCTGGCTGTCAGTCCCAGCTTCAGGGACACACTGAAGTCTTGAACCAACTCCAGTATGATCCAAGGGCTGAGACAGATAGTCAGCTGTTCCAGGACTGCACCAGCTCATTGGCCAACCAACTTCCTACTTGCTGGTGCACAGGGAGCCCAGAATCATGATCCTGGGCTCATGGTACACTCACAAATAACAAAGGCACGACTGATCCCCAATCCCCAAAATTGCACATTGTTCTATGCACATAGGCCATGGCAGGAAGCACAGTTGTTAAGACTAGAGAACAGATCCCATCCTGCCATTAAATGAATGTGTGTTGGGGCCTCAGAGAAGTTTCTCCATGTTACAATTTTAACTGAGGAGAATGCTCCCTCTAGTGACAGAATAAAAACATGTCACAATTACCTCTCCCCCAAATTATTTGGGAACAGCAGTGGAGGAGTTCAAAGGGTCCCACTTCAAGCACTTCCCAAATTGTTACCCAGTTGAGGCTGATTCATTCTGCTCACCAAGAGGGCCAGACTGGACACTGGAAGAGGAGAGAATGTGCCAGGGCCAACCTTTGAATCTGAAAAGCAAAAAACACAGGACTGACTAGCTCATGTGAAGGTGCAAGGGCATCAGGAAGGAAAAAGGCTTTAAACCTAAACTGTTCCCATTCCAGACTGGCCTTCATACCTTCCAACCCTGGGTTTGCCACACTCCTGCTGTCACACAGGATTTTCCCCTCCTGTTTTTGGTTTCTCTTTTCCAGTCAAGATCTCCTTCTCTGGCTCTGCCTGTGAATACTCCTGAAGCTAGATTGTAACCTCCTGCTATCCCAATCCTTGAGCCATCACAGGAAAGGGCTAGTACACCTCAGTTCTGACCTGTAGTATTTGCATCCATTGTATTCCTGACATGCCACATAGCTCTGCCAAAGTGGACCAGAAGAGCCTCTGACAACTCTAGCCATGTGTATCCTAGTTTTGGATTGACTATCATGCAATAGTTGTGCGGTGATTAGTGTCCACAGTTCACTAGTTACCTAAAGCAAGTTTTTACCTGAGTCTTCAGAAGCTAAAACCCCAAAGCACTAGCTTTCTGATCTATTGGGCATTCTCATGACATATCAATGCACATTTGAAGAGCTCATTCACCATGACATTCTAGTGTGTACAAGCAGGCAGCAGCATTGCTCAATGAACAGGTTTTCTGGAATCCCCTATTCAACTTGTAAGATGGAGACTTCTTCAAAAGGTTTCCCCTCAGTGAGCCAGGAAACAAAGAGAATCCAACACTGCAATCGCAACGAGGGAAAATGCTGGAGCTCCCCTGGGATATACTTAGGGTTCTAAAGAAGTGTATCGTATTAGTGGGAAGAGGTGAGATTTTGCAAGAAATGTGGGCTCAAGTGATGAGATCTTTGCCCTGATTGTGTGTTTCCCTCAGTAGCATTACCTACTGTTCCCCCTGGGCAGTTCCTGTGTCAGGCAAACTCCTCACCTACCTTCACCTTCCAGGGGCCCAGCTGTTGAGCTTTTCTGCTAAGCTGAGGCCATCAACAACCCTTCAAAGGAAGCAAAATGAGACTGATGTTGTCAATATGATCAACTCACCCCGTTAACAGCATTCCAGGCTCCATGGTCTTCCAGCAACTCATAGATAACAGCGCAGACTAGTAGCACAGACTAGAGCTAGACAAAACAATGAGGGAAATTTAGTGATTTGTAAAGAGTAAAAATCTCTCATTTATAAAAATCCTAAATGTGGTGAAATTAGACACATTTTGATCAGCTCAATAGTTGTTAAAGTGTTTGGAAAAGAAAGTCATGAAAGTTTAGTCTATTTTTTCTGGGTTTTTTCCTTGAAGTTGAAAATGGTAACCTTTGAAATATTTGACTAGTGCTATTCTGAGCACAGGAGTTTTGATCCTGTGAAGGATCCCGCATGGGGAATATCCAGGGCAAAGAGAGTGTTCTTACTCCACGTGGAGAACTCAAGCAATTTCTCTTTGTCATCATCCATCGGCACGGCATGGAAGTTACTTGTGTGCAATACATACAAAGTCATAACCTTACACACATACAAACACCCTTCAGATATACAGCATTGTCTCAGACTCTTTGCAACAAATTCGTCCTTGGTGTCACTCTACTGGCTTCACATTACATCACACATGAGTTTGACTCCCCAAGCTTAAAATTTGCACTGTATGTCAGTATAGTTAAATGGTATGTGTGGGTGGGATTCCTCTTGATGCGAGGTGGTTCCTGTTCTACTCTCTGCCCCAAGATGGAGACCCCTTTTACAGGCTTTGTGGAAGAGTTCACCCAAAAATCACTCATCCACTTACCTTTTTATCAGCTGAAACAACAAACACATTAACTGCAGTGCCCCTCTGGTGTCCCTTCACCTAGATACCACCTTCCATAGGGTATTCAGAACAGCCACACTCTTAAGTTGCTCCCTGGGCCTATAACTATTTCATTCTCTAAATGGAAGAGACCTGGCAGCAGCAAGCAAGAGGTGTGTTTCCTGTCCTCTCTCTAGCCAACCACTGATCTGATGAGGTTGGAGTGACCTGTTTCTCCTCTCTGCCCATCCTCACCTGGGTCAGGGGTCAAGTGGCTGGGCCACCCTGCACAGCACTGCTTGTGTTCTGTGAAGAGGGGATCCACTGTGGCACCCTATCCCAATGCTTTTGTACTGGGATAGCAATTTCCGTAAAAGAAATAAACTATCTCGGTATAAAGACACCTTTTTGCTGGCATCACTATCTCAATTAATGTTTGTACTCCAGACTTACAAATATGTTAATGTAATTGATCCATAATGTTAGCCTGCTGCATACACAGTTTGTACCCAGTTTGTTGGCTTGGGAAAAATGGTTGTGCTGGCACAACTTTAAAGTCAAAAGACTCATGACAAATTTACACTGATGAAGCAGAGCAAAATGTAGCCACCTGTCTAGCATATAATTTAGCGGATAGCTCATTACCAAAGTGCAGTGTGACAAGGACCGAATCAGACTCTAAAATGCACAACAATCATACTTGGATACACACTCTCTGATGCACACAGCTTTTGTGCCACGCTTCAGTAATATCATCTCCCTCAGGCTGTCTCTCTCTCTCGCTCTGTGTCTCATATACACATCCCTACAACCTGACAGATACACTTACTGGTATACAGAATCTCTGGCATGAAAGCATGTACTCCTGTAATCTGGACGGACTTCTCCAGCAAGTATCAGCCAGTGATTAACAAACAGCTGGCTCTGAGTCAAAACAAGGAAGCTTCCATTGTGGTTTTATACACACACACACACACACCAGCTTCTTCTGCTCCAGGAATTTTGCTTTCCCCAATCCCTATTCACCCCCACAAGTGAAAGAGAACTCAGATAAATCAGAGCAGACTCACCCAACAGAAGAGTTACCATAACGTCTCCCTCTCTTCAGCAGGATCCTTTCAGTGTAGACGGATCTCAAATCTCTCTGGATACACAAACAACTTTTTAATTTTGCTTTTTGTAAGAGTCCATGTGATTAAGCAGACACTTCATTCCTCTCATCCCAGGTGGGTGTATCATCTGCTGGATTTCCATACAAATGTTCTGAATTTTGACTCCTGGGTAGTATTCAGAGCCCCACAGCAATACCCCACCACAAACTGACTCAGCTGCAGGCTCCGTGGCGCTGAAGGCATTGTCTAACTTTGCTTGATCTGGAGTCACATCACATTCCCCCCTATATTTCCTGTGAGGTGATATACTAGGGGGATAGGAAAGAGGAAGGACACAAACATTGAAGAAGGCTAGTTTGCCACAGAAATGAATCTCTGACCATTGGCCTCGTGCCTGGGAATGAGGCCAAATCTTCATGTGAGAACTAAGCAATTGTTTCTTCTGTATCCTTCTTTTGGGCATTTTGTGATAGCTTTTCAAATGATAATAAATGTAGTAACCTGACTTGACAAAACATTGAAAAAGTACTGCTGGGAGTACTCCTAAAGTGGTACCCAGCAAGATGGATTAAATGGGTTTTTCCATCTCCAAAGGTTACTGAGTCCAAGTGAGAAGAACAGAAGGTGGCGAGATACCCACCCAATAAACCTTCACTAAGGTAAGGCAGAGGGCATTCTCAGGACTCGTGTCCATCACTTCCAGCTGTCATCTTTAACCATTTTTAAACGAGTCTTGCAAAAATCCCCTGCAGAATCATCACCAAGTTTCATTCCTGAGGAGCTTGGCAGTGGTGCTTAAAATGGTCATATGGAGGATAGTCTCCACTCTGATCTCCAGTTTCTATTCCTGGGAACAGGATTAACCTTCTAGAGACCTGTGATATTCCCACTGACAGCAAATATCATCAGAATCTCTGAAGAAGAGGTTGATATTCCATGACCCTTCACACCTCATCCATGTGCCCATTACCAGACACATCACAAACCACACCAAAAAGCAAATACACATAATCCAACGCTCTACTTTGCTTTTAAACAACACAGAAGTCAGGACGTAAAGTCTTGTAACAGTTTGGGAGTGTTTGATTGAAACAACCTATATCATTAGCAGGTGTTGACCATATTGGAAAAGGACTATATGGTTCTCCTGACTCAGGCTATAAGGAAATTTGGAGGGATTCTTTGGAAACAGAAGATATAGGGTGTGGTATGAGTAGTCATGCTGGAGGAACCACAGGAGCAGCCAAACCCAAAGGAAAAGTTTGTGGGTGTTGGTATCTTTTTTGTTGCTGTTGGTTCAAGCAGGAGGAGAGTGAAACTGTACATGTTATAGAGTAGACAGATCACCCAACTTTTGCAGACACCCCATCTAGCACCTGGGCCCTCAAACTTTAAAAGTGAAATCCGTCCATTAAAGTGCAAATTAAGAACGGTGGACAGGTGCTTTTCACAAAATGCTCTGCAATCAATTTAGAGGAAAAATGTAAACACTTTTTTTCTATTTGTCAATTACCTGTAACAGGTTTGTATTTTCATTGGTTGCAATTATTTGATAAGTTAATGAACCAGGCTATAGGTCATTCTTAAACAGACTTTGTCAAACCTAACCCCCACTTCACGGTGGAAGTGTTTTTACCAGAAACAAGCAGTTTCTTTAAAGAAAGTACATGTGGAGAAAACAATTTCATGTTTGAATATATTTAAGTCATCTAAAATTCATTCTTCAGAAAACACTTGTATCATTGAAAAAAAAAAGGAAAGCCCAATGCACCCTGGATGAAAGTAGACATTTTTTACTAAAACATTTTTTAAAATTAAAATACATTTTGAAAAATGCTATTAAACAGTAAAAAAAAAATCACAGGAAATGTTTAGAAATGTTACTTTCCTTTTAAAATGTGCATGAAAATGGTTTATTGAATAATTAAATAGCCATATGGATGAATTATTCATCATGAATATTGTTTAATTTTTGTCACTATTTATGCTATATGCCAGGTCACTTTAGTCATGTGGTGTTTGCTCTCTTCTGTGTTTGAAAACTTTAAAGAGATTTCAAGAAAGCAGGACAGGCATTTCTACTGAGAACATTCCAGATGATGAATATTCTTGATAATTTCCCTTCTTACAGAATCTGTAGAAGAAAAAATTGTGTTTTCATAATACATGTCCTGAAGAATGCCTTATAGGTCCTGAACCATGTATTGAATTAATGTTGATTTTAGTGGTAAACTTTTAAAGATCAAAACAGACATGTGATAGTGGAATGATTTAGAAGGCCATCTACTTAAATACATTTGAAAACCTGCATTTTAAACCACATCTCGTACTGTTGTCTTCGGCACTAAAAGTTTGTGGCAGAGCATCTTTGGTGCCTGCCACGTTAAGGGCTAAGAGCAGCCAGCAGGTGCAGGCCAGCCTTGACGAGGCAGTCACGTGACCCCAGGAGAGCCATGTGATTGGAGGCAAGAGCTGAGCAGGAGACTCCTGGTCCTGAGTATGACCAAAACCTATACCCTACCTGGGAAGGATGGCCTGTGGCAGGGTAGTGGCCCAGAAATGCCAGGCCAGTTGCCTCCCCATTAAAAGGCAGGTAGGGGTGCCTTACAACCCCAGCTCCCACTATCCAGCAAGTAATTTTAGAGTTAGAACAGGCATTGGAGCCAGGCATGCTTGTGAATACCTGAGCCCATAGGTTGTAAGACCCTGAGCCACAGTGAGGGGGTAGAAATATCTGTGTGGAGGCCACACAGACTAGGGTGCGTGTGGTGCTTGAAGGACTGTGCGTATGGGGGGCAGAGTGGCCTTGCTGAGGGCGGCCTGAAGGGCTGCATCGGGGCTGCACGTGGGTCAACGCCCACATGAATGACAACAGGAGCAAGTTGCCTGGAGAGGGGTAGTGGTTGCAGTGTGTGTGTGAGCAGAATACTAGAGGCCCAGCAAGGAGCAGAGCGTAGCCTTGGACCAGAGCTGTTATCAATTTGCAATGCCATCTGCGAGGCATAGGACATGTTTTAGGCAGGTCAGAGCTGTGTACAACTGCCTAGGCATCAGGGCATCTAATGAGCAACCTCCCACATTTAACATCCAATTTGTTACACCAAGTTGTAGCAGGAAAGACGGGGCAGACTTTCCTAGACAAAAGGGTGGGCCGAGGTTAAGATCTGGTCCTGACCTGGGCCCCTGTCACAAAGTTAAAGTGAGGACACCCAAAAGTTAGATACTCTGAATGTTAATAACACATCCTTTCCACTGATTTTTCAGATGTGTGGTAGTTTTGAAGTCCAAATAATTCCTCAGAACCTCTGCAGAAAAATAGTTTCAAACACACATGCCGTTTTCTTTAGTTAGGAATTTTGGGGCTATATTCCTAAACATAACGTGCATACCACTGATAAAGATCAAATGTGGTACACTTTCTGTTGCTTGTAAGCCATGCAATGTCCTCTTTGAGATGTTTTACACAAGTGACATTTTTTTCTAAAGCATGACACCCTAAACCCATACATTAACCAAACTGTCTTGCTTCAAAACTTGGGCATAACAAGAAATAGTTACCAAGCATAGTGTACTACAGCAATGAAAAGACAACTTGGCACCATTGCACAAGGCTGACAGGGCCTCTGGATTGCACTGCGAGCTGTACCTTCTTCATGAATAGTCTTTCAGAGATTCAAACTCTGTAGAGTAAGATTGCAGTTAAGCATCTAAATCCACCTAGGCACCTAATAAATGGAATAGCATCCGACTCTGTTCCATTTAGTTAAATTCCTTTTAACCCAGTTCTCTCTCATAGAAACCACAGAAAATGAGGGTTGGAAGGGACCTCAGGAAGTCTAGCCCAACCCCCTGCTCAAAGCAGGACCACCCTCAACTAGATCATCCCAGCCATTTCTTTGTCTAGCCAGGTCTTAAAAACCTCCAAGGATGGAGAGTCCACCACCTCTCTGGATAACCTGTTCCAGTGTTTTACTACCCTCCTAGTGAGAAAACTCTTCCTACGGTCTAACCTTGTTGCAACTTGAGACTGTTGCTCCTTTTTCTGTCACCTGCCACCACTGAGAACAGTCTAGTTCCATTCTCTTTCGAACCTCCCTTTGGGTGGTTGAAGACTGCTATTAAATCCCCCCTCCGTCTTGTCTTCTCTTCTCCAGACTAAAGAAGCCCAGCTCCCTCAGCCTCTCCTCAGAAGTCATGTGCCTCAGCCCCCTCACCATTTTTGTTGCCCTCCAGTGGACTCTTTCCAATGTGTCCACGTCCTTTCCATAGTGGGGGGCCCAAAACTGGACGCAGTACTCCAGATGTGACCTCATCAATGCTGAATAGAGAGGAATAATCACTTCCCTTGACCTACTGGCAACATACTTATCAATGCAGCCCAGCATGTTGTTAGCCTTCTTGGCAACAAGGACACGCTGCTGGATCAGAATCGGCTTACTGTCCACTGTCACCCCCAAGTCCTTTTCTGCAGAGCTGCTGCCCAGCCAGCCAGCCCCCGGCCTGCACTGGTACATAGGATTGTTCTGTCCCAAGTGCAGGACTTTGCACTTGTCCTTGTTGAACCTCATGAGATTCCTTTTGGTCCAATCCTCCAATTTGTCTAGGTCATTTTGAATCCCAGCCCCACCTCCATCATATCTACTATTCCCCCCAGATTAGTGTCTCATATCATCTAAAAGGCTTTCTCCCCTTTTTTCAATGGGGGGGTGGGGGCTGAGCAATTCCTCTTTTCCCACCTGTCATTGCCTGAGGTCAGAAAAAGTCTGACTGGTGGGAAAACACTGCAGTTCATTTTCATGATGTTAGCAGCAAATTGTATGCTTCAGTTACTGTGTGTTGTGGCTCTTGGTTGGCAACAATGCTACCTCATTTTGTGTTTGTTTTCAACAGAAGCAGCTGAAGACAGGTTTAGAGATCAAGCAAATTTGTTTTGTTGTCCACTTCTGAAATCATACAGGAGTATGAGGCTGCTGTGAAAAATAAGGTCATTATAACAAACAGCAACACTTGCTATAATGGGAGAGATTCTTAGTTTGGGTTAACTGGTGTAATTCCACTGATCTTAATAGCTGGGAATCTAGCCAAATATTCCCTATACTGTTCTGTCGTGTCCCTAGCTCTAATTTGCTTCAATCACTCAATGATTTTTACCTGATCAGATACTGTTTAATTCTTCCAAATTTGCAAGGATCCATGCCTTTTGAGCACCTGAAGGATATCAGACTCATTTAATTTATAACTTACCTAGAACCGAAACCAGTACTAGCTCTTGTGGCATTGCTAAACCTAGATCCCCAAATAATTAAGGTGCAAAAGCTCTTTTTGGATCTGATCCAACTCTCATATCAATCAATGGGAGTCTTTCCAATGACTTCACTGAGAACTGTATCATTTCCTTAGTGCTTTAATGCTAAAGCAAAAATGTATACACGTCTTACAAATGAGTTTTTGACTGTCATAATGGGTGTTTTCATAAACCTCTGCTAAGCACAAATGTCAGGAAGGTAACATTCTGGAAAGCACCGAAGGAGTCTTATGTAATATCACACAACTATCCTCTTTAACAATCGCATCACACTTCAGTTCCTAATGACAGGAACAAACAACAGATGCTTTGGTGAAATACGCTTTCAATAATGGGTAACTAAATAATAGAAGTTTTTAGAGCTATGAGGTTTTTTTGACACCATAACAAAATAAATGTTTATTTGGTTATGTTAACATGCAGTTTTTAGATCCTTGTATTTTTTTTGAAATACAAGTGGAGCGAGATTTTTTTCCCCAGGTGGACTTGTATGTAGTTAAGAGCATGGGGACCTTTAATGTTATTTCTCAGTACATTGTACATGAAATTCTGTGTGGCCCTAAGTTAGGTAAGCTCTCCATGCCTCTGCTTCCCCATCTGTAAAACAGCAATATCTCAAGGGCATCTAATGGCAGATTAGTTAAAGTGCTACTGCTTCAGAGGCATGAATTTAAGGCCAACTCCACACTCAGGCTTGACCTAAACCTGACCTAACTTTTCAGGCTGGAAATTCAAGTCAGCTGGATGTAATGCCAGCCATAAACAGCATAACCGAGGGGGAGTGATTGTGGCAACAGGAGCTCTGGGTGCTTCCTTGGGGAGGGGAGGTACAAGAAACAAGGCACTACTGCAATCCCAACTGCCCTGGGAACTAAGCAGCCCAGCTATACCCCTGCCACAGATATCACTTCCTTGCATGCTGTTAACTGCAAACTCTTGGCCGCCTATATACATACTTGTTCGTGTTTTAATTGGAATTAATCAGGTCTGCTCTGCATTCTAATTAAAATGCTCTAGTGTCACCTCATTGTCACATCTATTAAGCCCCTGTGCATTTTAAAATGGCTGCTGGGGCGCTTTAGTAAATCTCAATGAATGAGGTTTAGTGAAAGCATCCTGAAGCCAATTTTAAATGTGCAAAGGCTTAATAGAAGTGACAAGGAGGTGTTTTAATTAGAACAGCGTTCCAGGAACCACTCTAATTAAAATGCTCACCAATCCCTGAGCATGTATATAGGCAGTCCTTAACTCTTGTGCTGAATAGATTTAGACAAATCTTTGATGTCACATGGGTCTTATGAAAATTGCTAAATTGTATGCTTAAACAACTAGTGAACTTCGCCACTTTGGAAAAACTTTCACCTTCCCCTACTCCCCATCCAATCTACCTGTTTAGATGGTTTATTTGGATAGGAACTCCTTTCAATGGGGCCTCAACTCTGGTTGGCAGAACGGTAAACTACTCTCATAAAACAAATACCCAGTCCATACAGCCTAGTTCAAAACCAAAAAAAAGTCAAACAATTTCCCAGTAGCTTCTGAACAGCTGATCTACACAACTTTCAAATCACTGTCACTACAGAGCTGGATTTTAATTAGTAAGTTAGACATGAAAGGCTTCACTACCAATTCCTAAACTTAATCCCAAACCAATCAGCACCCCCCTAAGGAGCTGCCATTCTAACGCTGATCAATCAGGTGATCCATTTTAAATTCTTTGTTTTGGCTAGATTCTTTGTTTATTCAAAGCTCCCATCCCTAAGAACTATAGGCTCATCAGTCTTACCTCAATCCTGAGCAAACTCTTTGAGAAGATCATCAAGAGCACATCTGTGATGGGCTGGCATCAGGGATGACGCTCAAGGGCAACTGGAACAGTTTCATTAGGGGCAGGACATGTCAGACCAACCTGATTGCCTTTTATGATCAGGTCACAAAAGCATTGGATTCAGCTGTCGCCGTGGATGTAGTCTTTCTGGACTTCAGCAAGGCCTTTTGACAGTCAACCAACCCATCCTCATTGAAAAACTAGGCGACTGTGGCATCAATGCCTACACAGTCAGATGGACTGCAAATTGGCTGAAGGGTCGTACTCAGAGGGTGGTGGTGGACAGGTCATATTCAACCTGGGGGGAAGTGGGCAGTGAAGTCCCCCAGGGCTCAGTCCTCAGGCCCGCACTTTTCAATTTCTTTATCAGCAATTTGGACAATGGGGTGAAAACCAACTTGTTCAAATTTGCTGATAATACCAAAATTTGGGGTGAGATGGGCACGTTAGTAGGGAGGGAAAGACTGCAGAAAGACCTGGATAGGTTGCAAGTGTGGACTAACAAAAACAGGATGTGTTTCAATATTGACAAGTGCAGGGTGCTGCACTTGGGCAGCAGTAACCAGCAGCACACTTATAAAATGGGAAACTGCCTTCTTGAGAGCACGGAGGCAGAAAGGGATATTGGAGTCATTACTGACTCCAAGATGAACATGGGCCAACAATGCGAGGTCATGGTCAACAGGGCTAACCGGACCCTATCGTGCATCCACAGGTGCATCTCAAATAGGCGCAAGGAGGTGATCCTTCTCCTCTACACAACACTGGTCAGGCCACAGCTGGAGTACTGTGTCCAGTTCTGGGCACCCCACTTCAAGAGGGATGTGGACAATGTTGAGAGGGTCCAGAGAAGGGCCACCTGCATGATCCAGGGACTGCAGGGCAGACCCTACAATGCGAGGCTACGGGACCTGAACCTGTTCAGCCTTCACAAGAGAAGGCTAAGGGGTGACCTGGTGACTGTCTATAAACTCACTAGGGGGGACCAGAAGGATTTGGGGGAGATCTTATTTCCCCTGGCACCCCCTGGGATAACAAGGAATAGCAGCCGCAAGTTGTTAGAGAGTAGGTTTAGATTAGACATCCGTAAGAACTACTTCACAGTTAGGGCGGCTAGGATCTGGAACCAATTTCCAAGGGAAGTGGTGCTGGCTTCTACCCTGGGGGTCTTTAAGAAGTGGCTTGATGCCTACCTGGCTGGGG
>JAGPOW010001296.1:11446959-11484741 GCA_030014935.1 Caiman crocodilus | reverse complement strand
GGGCGGCTAGGATCTGGAACCAATTTCCAAGGGAAGTGGTGCTGGCTTCTACCCTGGGGGTCTTTAAGAAGTGGCTTGATGCCTACCTGGCTGGGGTCACTTGAGTCCAGTTTTTCTCCTGCCCAGGCAGGGGGTCAGGCTTGAAGATCTACAAGGTCCCTTCTGACCCGACTTCTATGATTCTACAACAGAGGCTGCACAAGTTGTTTTGCTCTACAATAACCCTGATAAAGGAGCTAGAAGCCAAAGGACAGAGAGTCTACAAGACCATCCAAGTGCTTGTGTTCCATTGTTCACAGAATATTAGCCACGCTGAATTATAGCTGATACAATACTTTGGATACGGGAACATCTCTCTGGATTGCAGTTAGTGCAGTTCCCAGATGCCAAGGATATGATGTAATGTGCATCTAGTCCAGGAATTATTACTTTTTTCCTTTAGTTATGCTTCCCAGTATCAGATAATCACAATGACTGTATCAATAACATACTCACAAGATATGTAAGGACAGATAAAGATCTGATTGACTTTGCCAGTGGTTCTGAGAGCTTTTGCTTTTCATTTCTCACCTGTACAGCTGTCTGAATCTAACCACTAACAATGTTGGAAAGAATTTGATAAATTAATTTTGAGTGACTCCTCTGTATTGCATGGAGTAAGTGGAGTCATTTATTGCTGCCCATCTATAATCAGCAACAGAAAGGCTTTATTTTAATTAATGCATTTACTATTGCATTTACTACTTGGTTCATAAACATGAAATTCATTCTCATGCAGAGGACACACGCCAACCTAAAGTCACTGTTGGGCTCTGCTTTGAAGATTTAAATGAAACTTGGGTGCTGCAAAAACCACGTGTAGGCCACATTCAGGGCAACTTGCATCTTGTGAGAAGGACATTCTTATAGTTAAAACATGGGAGTCAGACCCAGGTAATATGGACTCTACTCCTAGTTCTCTTCTTAAAGTTGTGTGTTATCTTGGGTAAGTCACATAACCTGTCAAGAGCTAAGTTCCTCCACCTATAAAGTGGAGACAATATGTTGTAGAGAAATTATAAACAAATGATATTAATTTCTTTATGATGAAGAAATTAATATGATTAATACTGAAAGAGACCTTTCAACTTAGAAGCATAACTTGCATGGTGGGGGGCTGCTGGAAAGGACAACCAGGGCAGCAGCCCTAGGTGCTGCCTCTGTTGGAGAAGAAAAAAGCAGCCTCCATCACAGCAGTGGCTGAATGCACTGCTAGAGCTGATACAACTGGAGCCAGTGCTGCCTTGTGCCTCTTGGTTGCCCTGGGTGCAGAGCTACCCTGCTACGTCTTTGTTTCAGCCCCTTTGAAACTACAAAGTATTAGTGCTTACTAATATGTGTACATTGGCAGGTATTTCCATTAAAATATTTCTGAAAATTGAAGAGCAAACTCCTCCCTCAGACCAGCATGGCAGACATTGATCCTAACTGTGCTCTGACACCAATCTCAATCTCAAATGCAGTCCTACCTGCCTCTCCATATCATGCTCCTGGGGGGATCTTACATCCAGTGCCCCACCTCTGCATGGGAAAATCTCATCTTTAAATGTGTCTAGCCCCACTTTATCCCCTTGGAAATTGCTCCTTAAAAATAGGCCTGTGCCCACAATCCCTACAAGCCACTTCCATCTTGCACTGGGCAAACATGTGGCAACCTGGGAGTCCTGACTTCAGTGTATTCTCATCTTCCCACTCCATGCCAATACCGACCCCCAACCCTCTTTCATTCATTTCCTCTTGCTACGTGCCATAAGGCACGTAGATTCTGAGCTCCTTCGGACAGGGACTGTCTGCCTTGTTACATGCCTTTACAGCAACTCTTGGAGTTTGATCTTGGATTGGAATTCCCATGCAATTACTGTAATAGCATAACATTATCTTTTTGCCCTTCTAAGGACTTTTCTGGCATATGCCCTCCCAGTTGATCTCAAAGCTGAACACAATGGATATTCGTAGGAATCAGACAATGCATTATTCTGTGTATCCATCCCTACGGGAGGTCCAGTGTATGGTGTCAGACCATGGTGTTCTACTCTGACAAGGCATGATTTCCCTATTCTCTCTGGCAGTCTGTTGGATTGAAAAGAACTTTTATGGAGCCATGTACACCATTCTGTTGCAGAGTAATAGGATTAACTGAATTAAACCTGGGTGTCTGAACTCACAAGTGACTCTAAGAAAGAGTAGGAGACTGAGCTAGTCTAATTCAAATGCCAAATTGACAGAAAAGACATGGTACATAACATGGAAAGGAAAGACAATTGAGACAGAGAGACAGAATTAGCATATATGCAGAAGTTGTCCCTTTTTACCTCCTTGACATATACATTACCTTAAACTAGACATTCTCTCACTGATAAACAGTTGTAAGACATCTCAGTGGAATCTGACTTCAAGAAGGTCCATATTATCCTATCTCATTCCCTATATCTGAGTTTAGTCTTAAGACTTAAATGTCTTCTGTGAAGATGACTCTACCATCTCCCTTTGCAGCTTGTTGAACAGTTGTAGGCCTAAAGGTCTACAGCCAGAGTCATTGGTACATGAATTCACTGCAGGTACACATGGTCAATTTAGCTTGCAGATCTGAAACTAAAGGAAGATGATACAGAGGAATTCAAAGGAGTTGAGGCACTGGCTGCATACAGATGAGTGTGGCCATGTGGTATGTGGCACTGCACACCTGTCTGCAGAACCACACACTGCACATTCAGGCAATTTCTGCACTGCTACCTTGCAATGTGGCAGGAGGTAGGTTGACCCCTGGAGATCCAGGGGTCAAAAATCCCACACAGAAAATAAAGCAGGGTGGCACATGTGGAGGCAGTGCGCACCACCCAAAACCAGAGCCTGGCTGGCTGAAGCCATGCTCTGGGTGCTGGCCAGGCAGCAAAGCTGCTGGGGCCAGTACAGTTGCTGGCCCCAACTTCCCCTACCCTCCACCCCACCCCCCGAGGTAACCTGCCATGTGCCAGAGGGTGCATGGCCTGGGTATTCCCTGAGGACAACTAGGAGCGGCACAAAGTGTCCCGCTGCTAGTCGTCCCCAGGGAAGCAAAAGTCTGTGTTCATCTGGATGCGGCCACTTAGTTTGATGATGAATTTGGCCCACAAACATTGCTCACAATATTTAACCAAATTATCCTTACTGCTGCTTAGGCACATCTCTTCTCACTCTGGAATCACTGGATGTTAATAAAACAGAACCTTGTCCTTTCTACTACATCAGGCTCTATCCTTGTGTATAGATTCATAGAAGTCCTCTTAGCTATTTGTCTTCCAGAATTATCATGCCCGTTGTGCTTAGCTTTCCCTCCCATGTCTTAATTTCCAGAAACATTAAATTGATTTAATCTCTCTCCTCTAAACTTTCTCCAATTTGTCAATGTCTTTATTTGAAATGCAGTGAACAAAACGGAAGTCATTTCTCCAACAAAGGCCTCAGTGGAAAGAAGAGCAGAAAGATTACCTGGTTTTTGGTGTTGCTCAATATGACACTATGGTAGGAGCCAGGAGAGCAAATAGGCTATCTAGTAGGGGTATGCAAAATGAGCCCTATTTGATTCAGATTTGAACTTGGCCTGAATCCGGTACAGTGATTCAATGCATTGATTCAGATCACTGTCCTTGATTTGATTTGACTGAATCCGAATCTCAAGATTTGATGCTGATTCAGAGAATCAACACTTCAGACACAGACACAGCTTTAAATATTTTTTCTATATACCTCAAGGTACCAGTGTGGCTTGTGAACACTGCGATGCTGGGGTGGATGGAGTGTCCCACAGGAACACGGGGGCGGGGAGGGGGAGGGGAGCTCCACATGCTTGGTGGTGAACCAAGAAGTGGACTGGAAGTACTTCTGGTCCACTTTCAGGTCTGCTGCTGAGTGCCCTGGGGAGCCCCCCACACTTCTGTGGGATACTCCATGTGCCCCAGCATCTCAGTATTCATGAGCCACCTGCTACCTGGAGGTACATAGAAAAAAAAAATAATGCTGTGTTTATGTCCGAATCTCCAAATCTTTCCAAATCTCTCTGAATTGATTTGGAGGGTTCCGATTTGATTTGGGAAGATTAAAGGGTATTCTGATTCAATTCAGATTCAGAGATTCAGCCACCAAATCAGGCCGAATCTCTGCCAAATTGAATCAGGGACCAAAGCATTGTGCAGCTGGCCCTGACTACCTGAGTGGGCTTAGCTGTCAGTGGCCTATCTCCAGCTGGCCTCAGTTACTTGCATGAGCATGGCTGTTTGCATATAAGCATTAGCCCTTTCATTAGTTCAGATGCCTCCCTGGGTCACTCCTCTATACCTAGCCATTCTCCAGCCTAGTCTTGCAAGAATGTGTTGCTGTCAATGCATTCAGTATACCACCTACTATGCCCTTCTAAGGACTTTTCTGGCATATGCCCTCCCTGTTGATCTCAAAGCTGAACACAATGGATATTCATAGGAATCAGACAATGCATTATTCTGTGTATCCATCCCTAAAGGAGGTCTAGTGTATGGTGTCAGACCATGGTGTTCTACTCTGACAAGGCATCCAAGCTCTTTTTTTCTTCCTTGTTTCACCCTTGCCAGTTATACCCTCCCAAGTACAACTTGCAATCAGTTATCCCTATATAAGCCACATTTCAATAAAGACAAATGAATCTCTTTGTATTGATCTTAACCCTGTAAACTAGGGATAATACTTGCTTAGCCTTCGGGGGTATTGTGAGGCTTACTAACTGATTAATTACCATTTCAGGTCCTTTAATCCAAAGGCACTGGATACATGCCAAGTGACCTTGCTGTTTAGTATTTATTGGTTATAGCTGTGTATAATTTAATTCTCTATTCCAAAATATATGTAATCCCTCTCATCTTTGCCTCATGAATCAATTTGATTAGGACATTCATATTTATTACAATGTAAAACTTAGAGAATTGTACTAACACTTCTCTCCCTCTTTGAACAACTCCTTCCTTTGTGTTCTTCACCTGTACTTTTATCATATCCTATCCAAAAACAGATCCGGGACAAAATTTGGTAGTGGAGCCAAAACAGGAGTCTTGTCCCTGAAGATACATTTAGCTCCTCGTTCAGTTGGAAGCAAAGATATGTTTGATGGATATTTATTTGCCTTACTGGATATTTGTCTGCCCCAAAAAGTCAGGGGGCCTGATTGCTTACTGTCTCATAACCTAAATACTCATTTATTTCAGTGAGAGGTAAGTGTAAAATGCTACCACATCAGAACGTCTCTTGTGATGAGTAGGAATGACTGTACAAAACAATGAAGAATCCAAACCTGAAAGTTTGGCAGTGATTACTAGACCTGGAGTAACTGAACTGGGGATGCCTAGAATGAGAAAAGCAAAGGAGGGCTGTAATTCACCAACACTAAGACATATTGGCCACTACCACCCTCCCTGAGTGCAGCCCAGCCCAGGGCTCCCACGCTGGGAAGAGCCTGGCTTAGCCTCGGCCTCAGCCCGCAGCTGCAGCCCACCTCCCCCTGTGGAGATCCAGAGGCACATGCCCCCCATGCCCTCCCAGGGTGTGTGCAGCCCCATCCCACACACACCTGGACGAGCCGCCTGGGCTCGACTCACCCCAACCCCTACCCCACTCCCTCCCTCACCACAGGGGCCTCGATCTGCTCCCCCCTCCCCACACAGACTGACGTGCTGGGGGCAGGCAGGCAGGGGGTGCAGTAGATCCTGGATTGCCCTTACATCAAAAAGTGATCTTCAGCTTAAAAAGGAGTGCTCCCTAAGGGGTGCAAAAAGCCACCACAATTCAGGAGCATTAGATTTATCTGTAATAGTCTGCTTCAGATCTGGTTCAAATAGTCTGTATCTAATGAAGAATAAAGCTTCCAGTCTATCAGAAAATGCCTAACATGTAATATTTTTCTGGCTTCACAGAATGTCTGTTCACTCAAGTAAACAGAAACAACAGGCCCCAGCTATAATCAAAAGTGATGTCCGCTGTTTCAATCTGGAATAGTCACTGAGAACAGTTTCATTAGCAGCAAGTAGTTGCATTTTTTCTACCACTAGAGGCCTGTGACGTGCCACGGATTCAACAGAAACTTTACTCTCCTGTGAATAGCATAGTACTGGGAGTACAAGGGAGAAGCATTTTCAAGGAAGCCTCTTAAATGGGCAAACAGTTCAAACTTCCTTAAGACAGTGATCTGTCAATCAGATGCCAAGTGTAAAATAAGTAAGTACTAGGTTTTCACAAGTTCATAACAAAGAAATAAGCCACCAAACCTGAAATGCTTTTGCATGTGAATAATTCATGCACTTCAAGAAATCCATGGGACTGATCACTTGTGCAAAGTTACTCAGATGTATGAAGGATTGCAGCCTTAGACTCCAATCTGAAAAATGTAGGTGTTTCCTACTCAGGAACCATGGTGAGTAACTTTTAGATACCTGGGCCCACAGTGTGTAACCCCAAACCCAGAACCAGGCACTCAGACTTCCTGAACCAGTCAATGGCAAGTGCCCAGTGCCTCAAAACACCTGCACAGTACGCAACACGCACAGGGGTGTGTCTGAACGCCCACCCCTCCCTAGAGCCAGGACTAGGGTATCAGCTGCTTCCATGTCGGAGCTGGAGCAGTCTCTTGGGAGTAGGTGCCTACAAGTATTTTCTGAAAGGTCTACCGGGGGCTCAGTTTTTTCTTTAAAAAGAAACATACTGCTGTTGCCACCCATCTTTTAACACCCCATCTACAAGCACTTTCCCAGGAACTGAGAGACCTGGTCTCTGAGCCCTCCCCAGCCTGAAGGGAGTTAATCCCACATTTCTCACTTGAATAGAGGCAAGGTGGGGTGGTGGTGAGGGGACGTTTTCATCCCCAACTCCTGTTGAAGCTAGGCCACCGTGTGAAAAGGACTGTACTATTCATGGAGCCAAGAAGAAAGTGAAAGGGTTAAGCAGGAGAGAGCATGCCATCATTCAATGATAAGGGTAATCCTGTGATGGAGGGGAGGCCTGTTTGCATGTGGTCTCTGCTCCCAGGGTTTATACATTTTATCTAGTGGCTCTTTAATGCAAATATCAGCAGCAATCTCTTGAGCAGGTGCCCAACTCAGTCTCATGAACGCCACTCTTACAAGGTAATTGAGCCTCACCTTGCCCAAGTGCCTGTGTGCCTCCTTTGAAGTTAAATATCATTTCAGTTAGTAATTTAGCATGTTGCATTTTCCCTTGAAATATTTTATATCTGATAAACACTCTCATAATGGCATTGCCTCAGCTGGTACAAATCAGCACAGCCTCACTGAAGTGCAATTAGTCGTTGCCATTACTAGTTATTATCTTTTACCCATTCCAAGCCTGGTGCTGTGGCTGCAAAGGTCAGTCTCCTCTAGACAACACCAAGTTCCCTCACATGATCCTGTACCTACTTATTCTGTTTCTGCAGAGGAGCCAGAGGAAGTAGTGACCCTGGCCTGTTAGTTGACTTCTGAAGTAAGGAAGAAGTGAGGAAGGCTCTTGCAGTGCATTGTTAGCATTCTCTGCACTGGTTAAAGAATGCAAATAATAATGAGACCACTGAGGAGAGTGTTTTTTTGTCATGTTTTGTTTAAAGATTTCATCTGTAGCCTGCTGCTTACTCATCCCCACACCCTGAAACCCCTCTCCATATCATGCTGTCCCTCCAGCCCACATCCCACAATTACCCCTGCTGGCCCCATCCACCATCCCAGCATGGACACCCCAAAAAAGTGTTACCAGAAGTGTAACCCAGAAGTGTTATATGCAGGCAACAGGACATAGAAGAGTAACAACAGTACATAGCTGGGTGAAGAGGGGTTACGGAGGCTCCTGTAAGCCACAAGCCCCAAGAGAATATCTTCTGCAAGGTGCTGTGCTTCTGCTCAGGTGCTGCTCTGCTCTGTCTGTCCCTCAGCAGAGCTTCAATCAAACTTCCAGTTGCTTCGTTTAAAAAACAAAACTAAACTCAATTTTTTTTTTTTTTTTACAGACCATTTTTAGGTTGTGTTTTGATGGATGGTCAATACATTTACAGACAGTTAGTAACCCTGGTTATCTAGCCCAAAAATGTGTCTGTATGGGATTCCAAATATAACACCTGCTGCAGAGATTAGCCCATTTCTTTCCTAAGTATCTGAACTGATAGGGATTCAAGAATTTCCAGCCCAAGACTGCCTCATAATTTCACAGTTCTCAACATTATACCAAATTAGTAAATGGAACGTGATTTCTCCAGGACAGAAAGGTATTGCCCAATTCTTTCCCCCTGCTTTGTGTGATCATTTACATGTGCACACTGAATGTAAAATGTTAGCAAATCACAAGGAAAGTGTTTTACCTCAATTTTGCACAGCTATAAATGCTTGTGCATGGTACAAGACATAAGGGACTCTAGTCTATAATTAACAAAGCACACACTAAGGGCTGGATTCTTCTCTTCTACCTATTAGGCACTTAAGTTGACTTAGCACTTAAGTATCATCCTATTCTACCCCACTTGAGTCCATCAAAAAGCAACACAAAAAGTCGGTTCTCCTCCAGCTTGCTACTTTTTGTGACTCAATCTTAAGTGTTAGATGATGCATTGCAGCAAAAGTCAATGCCTTCATGGATTATCAGAGACTTGAGCAAGGTGGAATAGGATCACACCCAAGTTCACTTAAACATCTAATAAGTGAAACAGAAGCTGGCCCAAGGAGGATAACATTTTCAAAGCACTTAAGTAATTTGGAAACCTAAGTGTTATCTCTTAAGCTAATATAGGACATTTAGGAACAGTTCTTCTGGGTATTTGATCACCCAAAAGATATAGATTGTTGCCTAGTAGGATTTTCAAAAGCACCTATACATCACTCATTATTTTCAACTATTTAAATACCTTGAAAAATCTGGACCATACAAGCCATATTTTCAAGTGGCCTTAACTTCTGAGAAGAGCTAGCAAAGGACTTTTTTGGGCAGTATTTTTGCCATTTTTCTGCTTTTATTAAAACCCAAACAGAGTCACTTATAATGAATGTTTTACTGGGGAAAAAATATTGAAAAGATTTTCAAAATTGTCAAAACAAAACTTTCTAAATGGAAGTTGGTGCTTTAGAACAGCTATTGGTTTAAGAAATCTATGCTAAAGTACAGTAAAAGCAAAGCAAACTGAAATAAAAAATATCATTTAAAAAATATCACACTGAAGCTACTGCAATAGAGATAGGGGAAACAGCAATACCCTTCTCCACAGGCCAGGCGAGACCTCCTCTGAAACACTGTGTACAGTTCTGCTCACCACGTTCAAAAAGGATAAAGTCAAACTGGAACAGACGCAGGGAACGGAGGCTCATGAAAACAATGAGCCTATCAGGTGAAAGGAGGCAAAAGAGCTGGGTTTATTTTGTAAAGGAGAACGAAGGGTGGTAGGAAATATCACTGGTGTCTATAAATAGATCTGGGTGCAAAAGTGGGGGAAGGGGGGAGAAGAGAAATGAACGGGTCATGTTAGCACAGAAACAAAAAGGCATGTGTCCTGATGAAATATTTCAGTTGATCCAAATCAACTTGAGATCTTGATTTTTTACCTTGATGTTTTGTCCTGGAAGAACTTTTTCAATATCCAGAAATGTTTTTCAGGGCAGAAAAACTGATTCCTATCCCCATGCCCTCACCTAAGTTTTGCTTGAAAATGGTTCTTTGGTTTCTGAGATTTAGATACTTTTTCAAGTGTAATGGCTCTTAACAAAATATTTTTGAGAGAAATCTGATTATTTGGGCAGCACAGCATTATATGTCAGTAGTACAAAATATAACACCAAAAAGCCCAAGGCAGATTGCACAAGAGGACCGCATTCATTGCTTTACAATCTCTGCGTGCGCCTTCATTACAATTCTGTTTCATACTTTGAAGAGCTCTCTAGTTTCAGACCATTATGAACACCAATAATATAGAAGGGGAAACAGAGAAGCCAACTGATTTGTTCAAAGTTATGTCACAACTCTACAACAGAACTGTGGCTATGGCACTTTCTAATAATTCTGTGATGCCTTTCATTGAAGGATTGCAGTGCCCTTTAAAGATACTTACTATGTGAAAGCCAATTCTACCTTGAAAAGGTAACTCTACACTTGTTACAAGGGGCTCTATAATTATCATGTCTCTGATACCAAAACAACGTATAGTTTATAGGTACCAAAGGTGTTGTTTTGAACTGCTAATCATGAAAAGTCAGCTAGAGATCCAATAGCCAAACTGAGCTTTTTCTCACACATCACCACCAGTCATAATGGAGCCTGCTCATGGTGATACCTTTACCGTAACATCACCCTTCCTCTGCCCTGTTATTCCGCAGAGATGTAACCGATTGATCCTGGTAAACAATTCTGCTGGCAATGCACAGGAAGCAAAAGAAATGAGCTGCTCCATCTCTCTATTGCTGTATTGACTTTTCACAGAGCAGAAAAATGTACTCCAGTCACAATGGAAGCAGCTCCGACCATGCATACACACTGAAGACAGATCTCCTCCATAAGAGAACATGGTTTCAGAGCCAAGCCATGCTAATAGCACACAACGAGAAGCCACAGAACAATGTTATGGAGATAGAGAAGTGTCCATCTCTGGTTTTATAGGGGGAAATTCTGGCACAGAAGGAATTGAGAGCTGTATTTCATACCAAACAAAGACTGATGGAATTAGAAATAGGTCTCAGCTTCTGATTCCCAGTCTAACTACAATACCATACCTCTTCTCCCAGAGCTTCTGATCTCCAGTCTATCACTCATCTCTTACACCATCCAGACTCTTACTGCTATTGGCCAAAAACACATAAAGGCCACTGTCTGTAAATGTCTTACAAGAGAAAGATGCTTCAAACATTAGCATCAAAAGAGTGAAATAATATCGAATGAGATACTTTGGAATAGGTGGATGTTTGTATTCTGAGCAATGTTTATGGGCTGCAAAAAAGGGTAGAGGGAGGGAGCAGCAAAAGACAGGCTGAGCTTAACACAGAACAAAAATAAATTCTGAGTGAAGATGCATGTCAGCAGGCAGGGTAGCACACTTCAGATGAACAAGGTTTATGCCAGATTGACATGTGTCCTAGATCACAAGCTCAAAGAGTGTTTATTTGCTGGTAGTCAGGATGTCACCAAATGTTTCCTACGATGATATCTTTTTTCTCTGAAGGATTAGCCTTGCAATCCTGAACAGGAAACATACTGAAAAAAAAAGACTGCACCACTATAAAATTAAATTTTTAGGTGGATACTATACTGTACATTAAAAGAATCCAACATGTCAAATCGAACTTAAACAAAAACAAGTACCACATGGCCTACTAACAAGGAAAAGCTTGACAATTCCACATTCCTGTCCAAGGAAAATATTCAGTATTTAAAGAGCTAATTACTGTATTGATATAAGCACACTGAATGTGTCTGCCTGTATGCCTCTCCACCTGTGCATGTACAGCCAAAGGTTTGTTTGACAGCAGTTGCTCCATGAGTAAAGCACATGCACCCTTACAATAATTAAAGATTTCACTTTCCCCCTCACCCCCCCTTTATTTTAGTCATGCTAAGGATCCAAGGGGAATTCAGCCTGATGTACACATTTGAAATTGCACTGAATTCAGTAAAAATGCATCCACAGACACCAAGTTTGTAGTTGGCCTGGAGACTAGAAATGGCTTTTGCTGTCAAGTAGATGGAGATTCTACAGCCACACAAGTTAATCTATTCCAATGCTTAACTACCTTCATAATATGAAAGCTCTTCCTAATATCCAACCTAAATGTCCCTTGTTGTAATGTAAGACCATTGGTTCTTGTCCAGTCCTATGCAGCTGCAGACAATATTCAACCTTCAACCTCCACGTGGCCACCCTTTTAAGTATATGAAGGTTGTCATCAAGTCTCTCCCCCAAGTCTTCTCTTCTCCAGAATAAACAATCCCAGTTCTTCTTGCAACCAGAGGAAGCAAGGCCAGTATGCTAGATGCCTGTAGTAATTTCTAGACCTCTAATAATTTGTATTGTTCTCTGATGTTCTCTTCCCAATTTTCACACATCTTTCTGGAAGTCTGGTACCCAGACAGAAGATAACACTCTGGCTGAGGCTTCACTAGTTCTGAATAGAGCAAAAGAATAAGCTCTTGTTGACTTGAAGGTAATATTCCTGTTAAAACAATCTAGTATGCTACTGCCTCTTTTTTGCCACAATATCACAGTGTCTTATCCTATTAAACTTGCAATTTACAAGAGCCCTCAGGTCCATTTTCTGTACTGCAGCCCAGTCAGTCCTTCCCTAGCCTGTATTTCATCATACAATTCTGTTCTAAGTACAGAACTTGGCAACTGAATCATAGAATCATAGACATATGAGTTGGAAGGGACCTCAGGAAGTCATCTAGTCCAACCCCCTGCTCAAAGCAGAACCATTCCCACCTACATCGTTCCAGCCAGAGTTTTGTCAAGCAGGGCCTTAAAAACCTCCAAGGATGGAGATTCCACCATCTCTCTGCGTAACTTGTTCCAGTGCTTCACCATCCTCCTAGTGAGAATGTTTTTCCTAATATCTAACCCAAACTTCCCTTGCTGCAACTTGAGACCATTGGTCCTTGTTCTGTCATCTGCCCCCACTGAGCACAGTCCAGCTCCATCCACTTTGGAACCACCTTTCAGGTACCTGAAGGTTGCTATTAAATCCCCTCTCAGCCTTGTCTGCTGCCAGAGATAAACCCAGTTACCTTGGCTTCTCCTCATAAGGCACGTGCTCCAGCCCCACAACCATTTTTATTGCCCTCTGCTGGACTATTTCCAACTTGTCCACATCCTTTCTGTAGTCAGGGGCTCAACACTCGACTCAGTACTCCAGATGTGTCTGAATAGAAGGGAAGAATCACTTCTCTCAATCTGCTGGCAACACTCCCACTAATGAAGCCCAGTATGCTGTTAGCCTTGTTAGCAACAAGGGCACACTGTTGAGTCTTATCCAGGTTATTATCCACTGTAACCCCCAGGTCCTTTTCTGTAGAGTTGCTGCTTAGCTAGGCTTGTAGCAGTGCATGGAATTGTTCTGTCTTATGTGCAGGACTTTGCACTTGTTTTTGTTGAACCTCATGAGATTTCTTTTGCCCCAATCCTTCAACGTGTCTCTGTCACTCTGAATCCTAGCCCTACCCTCCAGCATATCTGCTATACCCACCAGCTTGGAGTCATTCATGAACTTGCTTAGAGTGCAATCCATCCTATATTCCAGATTGTTAATGAAGATATTAAACAAAGCTGGTCCTAGGACCAAGCCATGGGGCACTCCACTTGATACCAGCTGCCAAATGGACCTCAAGCTATTGATCACTAGTCATTGAGTGCAATGATCCAGCCAGCTTTCTATGCACCTTACAGTCCATTCATCCAACCCATACTTCCTTAGCTCGATTGTCCTTGTTGAATTTCTTTTGATTAATTTTGGCTCATTTCTCCAGTTTGTCAAGGTCTTTCTGAATCCCAGTGCTATCCTCCAAAGTGTCTGCAACTCAAACCAGCTTGAAATCTGTAAATCTGGTGTGTCTGCACCCAATGCCTTCTTCAAAATCATTAACTTAACGATAGTGGACCCAGAAAACACCCTGGGAAAACCCAGTTGATATGCCCCCCCGGTAAACATTGAAACATTAATGTCACTGCAGGGGGCTGGACTTAATGATCTTCCAAGGTCCCTTCTGGTTGTACAATCTATGACTGCTCTGTGACCATGATGATCCACTCATTTATGTATCTGCTTTAGAGTACCTTCATCTATACTGCATTTCCTTAGCTTACTAATGAGAATATCATGGGAAATAATGTCACAAGTCTTGCTAAAGCCAAGGTATAGCACATCCATTGTTTTCCCTCTTGTCTTGAATGCCTAAGTGAGCAGCTGTTATTGCTATGCGTCTTCATGCTGCAGTTAAGATAACTGGGGCTTGAACCATTTCTTGGTCTCCTGGTTTTGAGGAAGCAAAGCAAAGCCTTTTCCACTGGGGGGTCATGATGATAGACAACTCAACCCCTATGAGAGGCAAAAATAACTTGCTGGCAATTTTGGGGAGCATGAATCAGTGGTCTATGTTCTAAGATCAGTCATTCCACTGTACACTGGGAGCTATTCATAGCTGTTAGGGTCAGAAGAGACCACAGTAGGTCATCAAGTCCAACCCCTGCCCTGGGCAGGAAAGAGCACTGGGGTCATATTACCCCAGCTAGGTACTTGTCCAGTCTCCTCTTGAAGACCCCCAAGGTAGGGGAGAGCACCACCTCCCTTGGAAACTCATTCCAGATTCTGGCAACCCTTACTGTGAGGAAGTTCCCTCTATTGTCCAACCTAAATCTGCTCTCCATCAATCTGTGGCCATTATTTCTAGTTACTCCAGGGGATGCCCTAGTAAACACAGCATCTCCTATTCCCTGCTGCCCTCCTCTGATGAATTTATAGGCAGCCACAAGATCACATCTCAGCCTTCTCTTGCACAGGCTGAAGAGATCTAGGTCCCTCAGTCTCTCCACCTAGGGGCTTGCCTTCAGGCCTCCAACCATACGAGGGGCCTCCTTTGGACCCTCTCAAGATTCCCTGCATCCCTCTTGAAGTGCAACACCCAAAACTGGACACAGTACTCCAACTGCGGCCTGACCAATGCCACATAGAAGGGAAGCATCACCTCCCTGGACCTAGCTGTCATGCATCTGCTAATGCATGATAAAGTACAGTTAGCCTTGTTGATCACTTCATCACATTGATGACTCATTCATCTTGGAGTCAACTGTGACTCCACACTGGCCCTGTTTCAGTCCTCTGTGACCTAACCAGAGCACGGTGAGTGCTTGAACAGCCATCTGTCAAGCACTCATGACACTGATGACACAGTTCTGCCGTGACACTGGCCAATTCCTTCAGCACCCTTGGGTGAAGATCATCCGGGCCCACTGATTTGAACACATCCAGCCCCTCCAGCCCCTTCAGTATGTGTGTGCTAACAGTTGGTGGGCTGCATTGAGGTCATTGGTGTTACTCTTGTGTAAAAATGCTGCAAGGTAGAACTAGGTTTAGTTATCTTTCACGTGCCATTCAAGTTTTTTTGTGAGGCTAGAAGAGGAAGGGGAAAGAGACATTTTACTTCCTCTCAACTCTGATTGTATTCTGAGATTTACTCAGGCACATGGGCCAGTTATTGTAAAAGCTTTTTTTTTTCCTTGTCTTTACGGCATGTCGTAGTCCATGGACATGGGATTGCTGTAATTACAAATACTACTATTACCTTGGTCATGACCTGACCACAGCTATTTTAGTTCTCGGTCTTTCATGGACCTTTTTTCTGGTGGATTTTGAATAAACAAGGGCTGGGATGAGATGCACCAGGCTTGTGACCTATATGGAATCTTAACTTTAGTCTCCAGAGGAAACAAGGCCAGTATGCTAGATGCCTGTAGCACTTTGCCTTCACTTGGAGAAATAACTTAATTTATTTCTGTTATAAGGAAAATAAATGTTTCTTTTTAAAGTTACCAACCTAACTCTATAGTAGAGCTTTCCCTTGTGATTCAGCAGGGACTCTTATGCTGCAAAACAATTCGTATAGAAGTGGGAGGAATTTCCTTTATGAAGAAAAGGTCCTCATATGTTCTTATGTTGATAAATGCCTATAGGATTTCTGTGGCAATGTGGAGCTCTCTAATGCTATTCCAAATCTAGTAGAATTGTTCTTCTAAGATGGAATAGCCCTTTTAACTTGACAGCATCTAAAAACAGCTGAGTTCTTGGAGACACAGCTAACCACATCAGAGGAGACATCAGGAACTGCTATGGAAGTACTATAGGGAGGTGACTGGATCAGCAGCATCAACCATTATAGGCATAAAGTCACAACTTTTTTTCAAGTGCGTGCCCACAGGTCTACCTGGAATCTCCATGCAAAATTAAAACTTGTTTGAAATTTGGTCTGCACTGCTGCAGCACAAATAACAGTACACAGACCTGTTTTAAAATAGCTTGAGTCAAAATCCCATACAGATGTCAGTGAAGGTATGCTGATTCATACCAGCTGAAGAGCTGTTCCTAAAGCTTTCTGTCTTTATGCAATTTCCTTCTACCATTCCCTTCCCCAAAAGTCACAGTGGATTGTGGGGTAACAGGCACAGCATGCCATTGGTAACAGAAATGGGGGTGCTCAGGTTCTCAGAAGACAGTATTTAGGAGCTACAGGGGAGGAGAATATGGAAGGGGTGTTGTATCTCCTGCCTGATGTGGAACTATTCTGTTAACTAGATCCTCAGCAGCCACAGAACTGCTATAGCTCCATTTATTCCAATGCAGTTTATATCCTCTGAACAGCTGTTCCTATGGTTTTGTGCAGCTCCTATTGCCACTGTTTTTAAGATCAATTGCACTGCAATAGAAGCCATAGATCAGATCTGCAGGAAGCATTTTTTCACCTCTGTGCATCTCCCCAGACCTAGCTCAGCTACAGAAATTATCACCTAGGCTGAAGGTTTGCCCTCAAATGCTTGTAACACACCACTTCGCATTGCACCAAATCTTTTCCCTGTCCCACTTACACATAAGCATATTACATAACCCCGTTAAATATGGCAGAAGGGATTCTTAGTCCCCGCCACAAGGTACTGCAACTTGTGCAAACTCCTATTCATGCAGTAACATTATCTTCTCATTGCTAGGTTTGTCCACTTGACTTCTATTGACTTAGTAACCTAACCTTTCCCCATTCACACTGTTATGTAATTCCCAGTGACTTTGGTTGACTTTGTAATTTAACAGGTCCCCTTTGTAGCATGTGTGGTTAAATTTCCCGAGTGTTCTCTAAGATGGTGTTGCTCTCAGTGCAACATAATTCCTTCTCACTTCTACCAATACTGTCATGTTGAAAAGCAACACCCTGCAGATTTTGCACAGCTGTAAACATGCAGAATCAAGCTCTTAGAAAAATACACTGCTGACTCACTCAGTTCTGCTCTCTTTCCCAGTGAAAGAGAAACATCACGCAGAAACTAAAAGGTAGGGAAATCACAAGCCCAAATTGCTTGCCACTATCCTAGGTATTTTTAGGGGCTTCATTACCATAGTATTTACAGACCTCACACCTTTCACTCTCACTATATTCCTGTGAGGTATATACGCACAGATCAATAAAGATATCCAGGCATCCAACCATGATTTCAACACGAATTGAGGCACCTAAATGGCTTGCCCAAAACCACACAGGAAGCCAGTGGCTAAGTAAGGAGATGGTGCCAGGCGTCATGGGTTCCAAACTAATGCCGTTACCCCTGGACTAACCCTCTTCTGAGCTTTGCACTGCACATCATGAGACTGATCTTGCTTCAAAACAGGACAGCTTTGTATCATTTTGGCAATGCAAAGCTAGCCTATGCCAGCAAAAGCCACAAGTGCATATCCCTGTGTGGCAACCTGTCCTTTCCAGGAGAGGGCTAGGAAAAACAGAGCATAGAAGGCCTTTATGCACCTAGCTGATTCCTCAGCCATTAAAATAGCCTCGTGGGACCTTGGGCAGTGACTTGAACAGTCTTCAGGATGGACACCAACAGTCTCTCTGCTGGACACCAACCCAGCACCAGTCCGGGCCCAGGCATAGCACCAGAGACATCTGACAGTTAGCCATCAGAGGGAGCTCTCCAGCTATTCATCCAAAGAGAGAAAAGACAGGGTGCAGAGCATTATCTCAACTCCTGAGGTCTGCTGCAAAAGGCCAGCTTAAGTGGAGGCCTGACTCCTGGTCACAGCCACAGTGGGAGAGGCAGCCAAGAATGTACGTACGCTAAATGAGCCGTCCGTCCACAACTGTCATCATCATCCAACTTTTTTGCAGGGGGAGAAAAGGAAGGCAGGAGTGGTGGTGGCAGCTCTCGACTGCACGGTGAAGGAAGAACACAGGTGCTGGTCTCCACCGTAGTTCTGACTGTCCTCCTGGCTGAACCCAGAAATGCTTCCAGTCATACGGATGGGGAGAAAAGTAAAAAATATCAAAACAAAAAACCCGAAAACCAAAAGCAGGTTCCTAGAGAAGTGATTGAATTTCCATCCTTGATATTTTTTTAAGAGCAGGCTAGGCAGACACTTAGTTAAGATGATTTAGTCAGAGGTGATCCCACCTTGAACAGTGGGCCAGACTAGATGATCTCATAAGGTCCCTTCCAGCCCTGCTTTTCTATTATTTTAGAAACTTAGCATTCCTCGGTGATGATCACCTGGAAAGTCTGAAAATTCCCTGCCAGAATGGAAAGAAATTTAAGACCACAGGACTGTACACACAGATGTATTCAGAGAAAGTAGATCATTTTTCCACTCAGCACTTAGCCACCTCACCACTGTTGCATAGCACACTTTGACCCGCTTACCAGTTTAACTGGCTTGGTAAGGGCAAACCCATCATAAAAGCATCATAAACCAAGCAGAGGGGATCTTAAGCCAGACCCTTTCCAACTGCAAGAGTATCAGAGGAAGTCAACCCTATTAAAGTAAGGGAGGGGGAATGTACAACCTACCTCTATGGTTGGTTTCATTCATGGGACCTTGAGCTACTCCATTTCAGCACAGAAGGCCAAGAGGAGAGTATCATAAAGGTGAGGTATATGTCATCTTTGTCCTCATGGGCCTTGTACTCTGGGCAAAAATCAACCACAATCCTGACTCTGGGGTCTTGTCCACAGCTCCCAGCTCCCTGTGCAACACATCTTTCCAGTGATTTGAACCAACCTCTGAGGTCAGGCTGGGATATCTTTGTGCAGGAGTGTTTTTATTTTGTTTCAGAGAGGGGATGGGCACATACCTCTTTTGAGCTTTATTTTTAAAATTAAAATAAACACAAGAGCTTAATGGATTTTATATTTAGGAAGTGTCATCCTGCCAAGCTGAGTCACATCAAGGTACATTAGTCAGTCATCACAACCTAGTTCTTTCCCAGGTGACTTGTCACATACCTTCCATTCACTGACGCTGGCATCTCGGTGGAGTCTGGGGCAATGGGGATTTTATTCATAGAAAAGTAAGGCTGGAAGGGATGTCAAGAGATCACCTTGTCCAAGGGAATCAAACCTATAACCTTGGGGTTTTAGCACCATGCTCTAACCAACTGAACTAAAACAGATACCTAATAAAAATGGTTTCCCCATCTCTTTCTTCACTGACTTGTCCACAATGCAATGTTGCTACCATATTTGAGAAAGATGGTGGGTGGACCGGGGAGGGAGAGACCCACTTTCGTGATGATTCAGCATACTACAGGAGGAATCATGTATCATCGTGTTCAGTCATGCTTAGCTGACATGGTACTGAACAGACTTTGCACTGATTGACACACTGCAGTCAGCACTGCGTGATCTAACTGGGTTACTCACAGTACCCATGATGTTCTGTAACCTAGGTAAGTCCTAAATTGACATAGTCCTCCTTAGACATTGCCTTAGCCACAGTTCAATGCAGCTTATTCCATCCCACAGGCACAAATCACCTGATAAAAACCCTACAATGTAGCTCAGGAACAAAGTGGAAAGACAGATGTCACCGTCAGGGCCTTGGGATTCTGCACTCATGGGGAAATGATGTGTCAAAACATGCCCAGGTGATCACAGGAATCATAAGAAAATCAGGCTGAAAGGGAACCTCACAAGGTCATCTTATCCATCTCCATTCCTCCTCCAATTCTGGTGTGTTGTGGTGATTTTACTACCAAGTAGACCCCCATGTTCTCTCCTCCAGGTGATTGCATTTCAGTGGAGATAAGGCAATTACATATAGCTTAAGATTCACTAAGTTTGCAAAAGGATTTGAAATCTTTCCAAAGGAAAGATGCTGGATACATATATGTTATTAATTCTCAGAAGCCAACTCCTCATATCCTTAGTTTTAATCAGGCAACCCCTACTGTTACCAGAAGACCTCAGAGTTGGGCCCACTGCAAGCAAATAGGTAGGACTTACAGACCTTTTCTAAGACTGCTCCAAGGGCTTGGTTGGCAACAGGGACTAAGGCAGGAGTGGGCAAAAGCATGGATATGGCCATTTCCCAGCAGCCCCTGCCTGTATTGTTTTGGCCAGTTTCTATGGAGACCCCAGCCATGGTGCGGTTACAACAGCGTGGGTCCAGGACTTCCATGGAGACCGACCCCAGCAGCACTAGTAAGATGCACAGCTGGGCAGTGAGCTGCTGTGAGCCTGGGGCCAGGATCTTGTAGCAGTGTCAGCATAGTCCAGAGCTGGGGCAGAGCCACGATTTGCTGCCTGCAAACCCTTGCCCAGCCACATGCCCTGCCAGCACTGCTGGGGCCAGTCCCCACGGAAACCCTGGGCCCATACTATCACGCCCCCCTGCTGCTAGAGTCTCCATGGAAACTGGCCACAGTGATGCAGACAGAGGCTGCTGGGAAACGGAGTCTACCACAGCCTGGTCTAGCCCATGGGCCAGACTTTGCCCACCCCTGCAGTAAGGAGTCTGAAGATGACTGGTTTCCCCAGCTACTGACACACACTGACTTTAGACTGCAGCTCTACCCAGCAGAAATCATTTGCTTCATCGTTTCTGATACTCCTTCATGCACAAGAAGAATTGTATTCGTGCTGGCACTCTCACCACCCTGGGCAGTGTATTACCATTTGAAAGGAAATGACAGGCCATATGCAAGGCAGCCACTGATGCAGCAGGACAGAAAATGCTACCTGAGTGCCACTTAGGAAACCACCAGACAGGAGCATAGGCATTCATGACCTAGGAAATATCTGGTGGATGACAGCATCCCTTTCTGGTATGCAGTCAGCTACTTTGGGCTCTTCCTCACATTCTACAGACAATTCATTCCGGAGACACTGAGCGTTAATATGTGCATGCTTCAATATCAGGAGGAGACTAGCTTGCACCCACCTGGAAAAGCTGCAAAATGATAGTGCAAAGTAATGTTAAATGTGTCAAGCCACTGGGGTTCCACCACGTGAAAGACCACTGTGTGCTGCAACAGAACCCAATGGAGCTGACACCTGAGGAGAGGAAGATAGCTGCAGCTAGATATTGTTGTTCTGGCCCATTATTCAAAAGGTAAATATTAACAACAGAGAATGCAGCCATGGGTCATCTGAAGTGAACTCTATGTCATGTCCCTCCTCCTTTCCTTTCGGTTTCATATACAGACTTCCTAGCAAATCCTACAGAGGCTATGTCTGACATCAGTAATACCAAAAGTCATTGGCTTAGAGTGCCAATTATTTTTCCCTCTGACCCACTGCAAATAGGTTCTATATCAAAACTACTGAAATTAATAGAAGGACTTGCTGTGGACTGTAGAAGTAGGCTCAATGTATGAGGAAACTATTGTCCCATTTAGGAATGTAGGATTGGAAAAGACCAAATTGTTCACTGTGCTGAATGGGTTCCCTATGACTGGAGGCAATAATTTGGACAGCTGTCTAAAAGTTCTTCAAGAAAATACACTCTCTCTCAGTTACAACCAGAAAACACCTGATAAAAAACACTACAATTTACTTCAGGAATGGAACAGGAAAGACAAATGCTATCATCAATGCCTTGGGAGTCTGCACTGACAATGTTATGATGTGTCAAAACACACCCAGGTGATGATAGAGAAAGAAAGGATGGAATGGACCTCACAAGGTCATCTAATCCAGCCCCCTGCTCAAGGCATGATCCTGCCTCACTCAGCCATCCCAGCCAAGTGTCCTAGAAAGTAGATCACACTCCACACCGCAGAAGAAGGAAAATCATACCCCATGGTTCCTGCCAATCTAATGGGAAATGTGCCTTTCCGACCCCATATTCTGGTGATGAGTTTAAAACCTGAGTACACAAGCAGGATGTGCCAGACACTCAAGGGGTTTATCAGCCCAAGTAACAGCATGGGAATATCCAAGCCAATATCTCACAGTCATCATTGCAGGGCATGGTTGACACCCAACTAATTCAACCTACTTCTTTATCCCTCCCAACATCCGTGAAATAACTTTTCTGTTGGCTGGGAAGATGGCAGAAGCAGCAGGACCCACACTACAAGCCCTGGAGAAGGTTTCCCAACAGACAGCCAGGGTGTAAGTGGAAAATTAAGCACAGAACAGCTGCTGCAGACTGTGAGCCACCTTCAGCCGCAGAAACGGCAACATTTATGCCACCACTACAGAGTATGTTCAATGCAGGGGGCTTCTGTCATCCGTCAGGAAAATAGCAGCAACAAGGCAAATGGGATATTAGCAGAGGAAGGTGGGTGATGAAAAAGCAGTTAGAAGCCCCTTTGATGTCTAAAATCTGCCTGACATCTGAGAAGCCAGCTGCAGAGCGGCTCTGACAGCAGGCACTTGTCTGCTGTTTTCCCCTCAGAATCTTCCCCATGGAAGCAGTATATAAAGCAAGTGCATACTCAGCACTACCAACCTGCCACAAGAGTTTGAAAACCCCACCTGCTAGGAAGTGACGAGGGCAACCCACCTTCCAGGACCAGCACCTCAACATAACCAATGCTGTACAACTAGCCTGCAACATAAGACCAAGAATAATTCTAACCTCTCCCCCTTGCTGGCTCCAGACCAGTGCCCCCTTTCCCTTGGGTCACTGAGGCTGATATCCAAAACTGCAGATGAAAACAGAGCCTTGCAGTTTCACGTATTGCTTTAAGGTTGTTCTATCTCCTTTTCCAACAATTATCTTCTCTTCCTCCAATCTGCGGCATGACTTCGGAGGTGTTTTGAAGCACTCAAGAAGGTGAAGGGTGGCAGCACTTGTGTGTCTGCACACCACAAAATTTGAAGCACTTCAGGATTTGGAGCACTTCAAATCTATGTTAGTTCTTACCCAAGGTCTGCATGGCCTAATTCTGCTGGCCAGCCCAATGGTGTGGATGCAAAGAGATAGGGCTATCAACCTCCAAGCTGGTCTTGGTGCCTAAGCTGACTCTCTTCAGTGGTGATCTTCTCTTACTACTTACTGGGAGTGACTGATTATGTGGGAAGGTAGAATACAAAAAGTACATATTTGAGCACTAAAGTCATCCCTTATTATCAGGGGATTAGCTGGATCCTAGACCTGGAACAAATGAAGCTCCAATATTTGTTTGACCAGAACTGCATGCTGTACACTGACACAGGGTGGAGACCAGAGAATGGATCCTGCCAAGGAAATGACTTTGTTGTGCTAAAGTTTCTCTGAATTAGATCCATTTTGGGACGCTGACTGTTGTGCTGCTATAAAGTATTTCCCTACCACCGAGCGCTCCACAATGTTCTCTTCGAGCCATCCAAGGTCCTAAGTCATCCTTATGCGTGACAGGATGGATTGTTCCAAGGGAAACATACATGGGTCTTAACACCCTTTCCCCATGCAACATGGTCTCTTCATCCAGTATATAAATCAGGGGCCTTGATAAAATTAAAGCCCCTTAAACACTAAAGTTTTCTGCAGGGAGAAAGGAAAAGAGGAGTGGGGTTTGGAGCACAGTAAAAAAAAAACAACCAAAAAACCCCACACATTTGTCCCTCCCCTTCCCCCACCCCGCCTGCAAGGTCTTTGGGATGTATTACCTAAATATCACCTGTGACACTGCATATCCTGGCCAGCAGGTCTAGCAACCAGCATCCTGGACTATTCATCGTGTTTCTGAAATGGAATGTGACGTCCACAAGGTGCGCAGTATTGAAGGACGTCATGTAGCCACTGGCTCCAAAGTTTCAAATTAGATGTAAAACACTTACCAGTCCAGGGATGCTGCTAGAGCTGTCCTCAGGAGCAATGCCCACTGCAGTGGGGGCACGTGGCAGAGGGTGTGGGGGAGGGAGGCAAGTAGAGGGTACATATGCCGGGAAAAGAGGACATAAACTATAGATGACGGGGGACAAATCAAGAGGAGGTGGTATACTACTTGGGGTTAGGGTACATATGCTTCTTCTACCATACCTGACCTGCCTATGGCCACTGCTGTGAGGGAGGGGGGAGGAGTGAGTGAAAGTAAAAAACAAGAAACAAACAAACAACCCCCCCACAAAAAAAGCAACCCCACAGCAGCACCTACGGGCTAAAGGCTGGAGCACAACACCACTGAGTGGCAAAGGGGATTAGTTGCAAGTCTTTGGAGTCAGTTGCTGTTTGGACAAAACAATTCTATAGCTGGGGCAGCATAACTACAGAGTGGTGCAAAATAACACACCTCCAAGTAGTGTTAATTTAAGGTGCCAAATGGACTTTTAGTGTGGCAGGACATCCTGGATCATGCAAACACAGCTGCAGTTGTGTCGGCGTAAATGGGAAATGTTGTGTCATCTATGCATGCCCTAAGGTAACAGACACTTACAAGCAAAGGGGGATCAGCTGTCTTGCCCCTTTCTTGTAGCTGACTCCAGTCCTGCACTGGAGCAGCAGCCGCAGCTGCAGAACCATCTTGTTTCGGCTGCAGCCTGCGCTGCTGAAATCAGTGCTGTTCCTTTGCTGCACATTAGCACATTCAGGGAAACCCAGGAAGGAAAGGGGCAGCTAGATTATGCTCTGACATTAGTCTAACCCTTTTGGGCCAACCCCCCCTGCACCATATGTAGCCGCCCCTACCTGGGCAAAGGGAGTGTGACATGCTGTGGGCTGGATTTGTGATCCTCCAGTTCCTTTGCTCTTCCTACGGGATCAGATTGACTCGTGGTGGGCCAAAGTAGGAAGAACACCTGGGTGGTAGCAGTTCTGCATTCCTTGCCTCTGAATGCCCAACATGAGGCAAATTCCCAAGGGATAAGGACCGTGGCAAACACATCCTTACACCCTCGAAAGTCTTACCTGCAGGCCACAAGGCAGTCAGGCATAAACTTTTGAGACCCTTGAGGCCAGGGGAAGGCTCTGGTGGAATCAGGTAAATGGAAAGGTAACCAAGCCAGGTACTAGGTGGCTGCAGCCAGTAGAGCTCAACTAAAGAAGCTGTACCCAGTCCTTGCCTTGGGGCTCTTGGTATGTGGGGAAAGTGCTCATAGCTGACTATTTTCAGCTGCCAGCTTTCAGGCTGCTTTAATTTATAGCAGAGTGGATCTAGCCAGCCCCTGAATCCAGGAGCTGCAGAACTGGCAGAGTTGCTTCCCTTTCCCCACCCACAGGTCCTAGGCCAACTGCAGATAAGCCAGACCCCAAAACTGCTGCTCATCTCTCTTGAGCCCCAGGAGGGTGTTCAGACATCCAGAGCATTCTGTCAGAGTTAAGTGCCGCTTCCTTCTCAAAGGGAGACTTCCTGTGCGAGCTAGAAACTCACAATCCATGCAAAAATTGCAAAGATATAGAAAATAGCTCCTTTCCAATATCTCCAATATCCTTGAGCAGAGGCATTTGTTCAAGATGTCCCAGTACAATGGCTCACCAGTGACATTTCCTCTGGGACTACTTTCCATGCCACATAGTCAGACATCAGTCCCTATATCAGCGGCAGCAGAACCTAGGGGCAGCACAGCAGTACCCTGTGCTGACTGTATCGCACTGACAATGACCTCAGAAACACGCACACTGTGAAATAAACAGAGGGAGTGCAACATTTTTCTTTCCTCCCCGTTTCCCTCCCCTGCCCTGCTAAAACTAAACTTAATGGACAAAACCAAGCCACATTCCGGCTCTCTGAAATATTCACTCAAAACCACAATCCTGTGTGTCAACAAATATAAATAATTTCATCTCTGTGGAAGGGCAGGATGGGGATGGAAAACAGGAACATGACAGCTGGGATCCAAGATATATTTTCCCTCCTCGCTCAAATGCAGACTTGCCGCCAACTGGTCATAATGCTTTCATTTATTAAACTCTGCTCTCTTGAACCCTGGCTGGAAATCAGAAGAGATTTTTGTTTTCATACAGAAGGTGCAGTCAGGGTGTTGTATATTGCACACTTCTGGGCAAAGGGAAAAGGTGCTTGTGAACTACCTGATAGCCTTTGACAGAAGTGCTAAAGGAAGTTATTTCTGCTGTGACTGGTAGGCATCATGTTGCTGCAGGAAATGGGACACTCAGATAAGCTTTCGAGAGACATGAGGATTAACAAAGACTGACAAAAATGACAGTAACAGAAAACTAAATACAGATTGTAATTGCAAATTGAATTCTCTTCATCCTGGTGCATATCCTTTACAATAGAAGCACTGTCACCCAGATCAGGACAAATATATGCATGCCTATATCAGACTGGCAGAAAACAAGCATTTTTAGACATCCTGTGGCTTCTATGAAATCTACAGAGGTTCTTACACTATCCCAGCTTTCCACTTAAAGAAATGCCATTGGGTTATTAGTGGCTGGTGCCATGTACACCAGAGGTCCCTTGTTTTACTTGACTCTGGCCACACTCTACCAGAAGTCCTTGCCTTGCTGACACAGAGGCATCTCAGCAGGTACGGAGAGGATAGGAGAACATCGCTACATTTGCACCATTCAATCTTTCCATCACTTTTAGGAGTACTGGCATGGAATTTGTGCTACTTTCAGACCTTATAATGGAAGGAATAATCTGGCCAGTAATCCCCTTGCCACACTGGCTCATACCAGTGATCCATCATCAAGTACAGGACCTGGTCTCCAGCAGTGGCCAGTACCAGGAACTTCAGCAGTTGCAAGAAACTGCATCAGGCAGCTAAATGTGTATTTGTGAACTTTCAGCTCAACAGAAGAGATGTAGCTTGAAGTGAAACGGGAAACTTACAGACATCTGTGAAGGAGACTGAGTTGCCCTGTTTATTGTCAGAACAGTCACAGCAAGCTTCTTTGATGCTGACCCATCATACATACCCCAAACCATATCCCCAGCTTCCAGGTTCATCTTATTGGAAAAGAAGAGTTTTGTCAGACCTATTTAGTCCTTAATTTCTCTGCTGTGATTCTTACAATGTGCCAGCCAGGGCAAACTGCTTCCCTTATTTAAAAATACCATCACGGTACTGATCACACACTACAGCTCAGAAAACTGCAGAAACATTGATCACTGTTACTGTAGGTGTGTTTCATAACGTGCTGATTTCACCATCTGTCTAGCAGGCACTGTACAGAGAGTACACATCATTCCACACATGCTAGCAAAGCGTCCTCAGATAGTACTGACTTTGGCCCCTGCTGCTCTTGGGTGGATCGAACCTAACAGTCTTCACTGATGCATCACTGTGCAACACACTGCAACGCCACTGATGTCTGTGGATGAACACTAGTATGAACATAGGAGCAATGCCTGAGTAAATCCGATGACTACTCGACCGTTGTGATTTTCATACGATGGTCTGTGGACAGTTAGCAGTTGTTAAAGCCCTTGCTAATAGCTCTCAGAGTGAAACACTAAGAGCCAAATGGTGGGTCAATCATGATGTTCGCAGATGTTGAGTTGATGGCTTATTCTCTCTCCCATGACAGGGACTACACAATGGAAAAAAGAGGAAGGTGGGGAGCCAACATGTAAATCAATAGTTATATAGGTGCTACGTAGCACTATATTTTTAATTCATATAACTGCAATCATTGTGCAGAGGGGGACATAAGTAGCATTATCCCCATTTCACAGATGAAGAAACTGAGGTTACCCAAACGGTGTGGATCAAATGCAGTCTCCTGACTCCAAGAGAAGTTTCCAAATCCCAGATGTAATCAAAAGGTATGGTCTTCAAAGCAACTTGCCATGGAGTGAAAGGGAGTGGAGTTTTACCATGTCAGCTACTCCATAGTAACTGTTAATGTGTACACTCTTTAACCTCCTTGGCTGCATCCAGATGAGTGTGAATGTGTGGTACGTGGCACTGCAGACCCATCTGTGGAGCCACACACTGCACATGCAGGCATTCCTGGAGTAAAAAAACCCACACTTAAAAAAAAGGAAGTCGGCACATGTGGCAGCAGTGCACAACGCCCAGACCGGATTCTGGCCGGCCTGAGCCACGCTCTGGCTGCTGAAATGCTGTGGCTACAGGTCTCTGAGGCTCCCAGGACCTCAAGTAAAGCTGATGGGGCCAGTGCAGTTGCTGGCCCCAGCCTCCCCTACTCCACCTGATGTAACCTGCCGCACACCACAGCACACATGGCATGGTTGCTCCTCGGGGCAAGCAGCAATGACATGAGGTGTGATGCTGCTGCTATTTGTCCTCAAGGCAACACATGTTCCTACTTATCTAGACGCAGCCCTTAAAAGTGAAGATAAACCATGGCAAAATACCTTGTCATACAGATGACTAAGATGCTGCAGTTTAGTATTTACTTACCGTGGTTTAAGATTATTCACATAGGCAGTTGCCATGGACCTTGTATAAGATGGTAAAGCCCTACCCGCCTTTTACCCCATGGTAAGTTATTTGTATGTCCACACCCAAACGTACTGTATAATTTTCCCTTATGTAAACACACATACAACCTGATGAAAGGTCAAATCTGTCTGCCCATCAGCTTTTTGTTCTTATCAAATGTTACCAATTATTTAGGAATGAATGAGGTAAAGGAACCTAAGATTTACAAATGCCTGCAGAATTTTTCTTAGCAACCCTGACAGTTGCCAGGAAACAATGACTTTCAGTTACTACGGTGATACAGGGTACAAAGCTGTATGCCACATAACACTTGTCTGTAGGAGAACACATGTCAGACATTAAGCCTGATTCTCCATACACTTGCACAGATGCAGATAAATCAGGAAATAAGCACAGTGAAGAAGTCAATGGAATTACCCCAGCATAAAAAAAAAAAAGATGGAAAACCATGCCCAATAATTCTTCCAAATTAGGCTCACAAATAAGGAGAAACTTGATTAATGGTCAAGGTCATGACAACACTGTGGTTCTGCCCCCTTAAATCCACATGGTATCCACATGTCCTAAAGGATTAAGCAGGAAATAAAATAACCACTTCAAAATGCTTGAAAGTTGTGAACACTAAGGGGGAAGGAGGAGGTAGAGATTATGAAAAAAGATCCAAAAGGGCATAGTAGTGGTAATAAATGAAACTGAACAAAGATATATTGAAGATGACCATCAGAAAGCATGGCCTATAACCGAGACATCCTTCTAAGGGATGCCCAATGGAAGCCCTCTCTATTGGTTTGCAACAATTCACACCTGAAGCACAATATAAATAACAAATCATGTTAAAGCAGCAATGCTTCTAATACTGATAGCAGTATAAGAACAAATGCCTACTCAAAGTTAAGTTGGAAGGAGTTATCAAATCTGTCCTAGGTCTGGTACTCTTTAATATGTCCTCCAATTAATGAATTGGAGGACGAAATGGAGTGCATGTTTAGTGAATTTGCAGGTGATGCTAAGTTGGTTGGGGCAGGAGACACTCTGAAGAATGGGATCAGGATTCAGAATAACCTTGATAATCTGGAAAAAGTATTACATGTAGTTGGATGAAATTCAATAAAGGAACGTGCTAAGTCCTCCACTCGTCATGAAACAGTCAAATATGTAAATACAGGTTGACAAATGACTGGTTGTGTTGCAGCACTGCAGAAACAGATCTGGGGTATAGTGGATCACATGCTGAAATGTGAGTAAATAGCATGCTCTTGTTAATAAAAAGCCAACAGGATAGTGGTTTGTAATATCAGGAGCATCACAAACAAGTCAACACTGCAGAGGCCTTACCTGGAATTCTGTGTTCACTTTTGGACACTGCATTTCAAGAAAGACACAGAGCATTGGTTCTCAACTTTGGGGGGCACAAATCACCCCTCACTGAACTTGAGACATTCCTCCACATTTTTTGAGAATTGAATGGCACTCAATTTCATAAAATAGTATATATATTACAGTTCTTGCCTCCTTATACAGGGACCAGGAAGTAGGGGTAGGGGATCATCCAGGCTGGTACAAGCCTGACCTGCCTTATCTGCTTAGCTTATCTCCTCACACTTCATGGCACCTTTTAAAGGGTCTGGAAGCACCCTGTGTGCTATAAAATACTAAAAAAGTATCTAGTAGCAACCAACACAATTGATTAGAGAGCTAATAAAATATGACATACAAAGAAAGATTGGAAGAACTGGGATTATTCAATAAGGAGAAGACAAGACAATGACAGGCTCTGATAAGTCTTCAAATATACAAAGCATTATTGTACAAAGAATAATGGTCAACTGTTTTCTGTGTCCACTGGAAACAAGATAAGAAACAGCAACAAGGGAAATTTAGGTTGAATTTTAAGGAGAACTTTCTAATTATGAGGGTGGCTAAACACTGGAACAGATCACCTGGAGAGACTCCACAATCTCCATCACTGAACATTTTTAAGATTAGATTGGACAAGATGGTTTTGATAAGGATGATCCTGTCTTGGCCAGGGGACTGAACTTTACTAGATGACCTCCTGAGATCCCTTTCAATTCTAATTTTCTGTGATTCAACTCTGCATAAAAGACATACAGACTATTTAAGAAAGTCACAGAAAGGTACACTGGTCTCTTTCAAACCCAGTGTTTTTCAATCTTTCATCCTATGACCCTGAAAACAAATTTAGGAACCTCTTTTTCCTAGCAAAGAAGGGAGGCAGCATATCGCTGGAGCCATTCATGACCCCTACATTGAAAAACTTAGGCCAAGACTAGAGGCCTAGATCACCTGGCCTAAACTAGGTAAAGGCCATGGGCGTAGAGCCCTATAACACTTCAGAAAAGACCTTGTTACTTCTAGGTCCTGCTATCAGTTCTTCGCTCTGACATCAGCAAGGGATTCTTAATTGTCTTGCTCTGCCTTGGTGAGGACAGAAATTCAGTGTGAAGAAATCTTTTTGATGTCCCAACACTACTTCTTAGCGTGAATCCTAAGCACAAAGGTAAACAGAGGCTCCTGTTTCCCATTCACTGATAGTCTAGTCATTTCCCAGCACTGAAGAGGTCAGATTGTACTTAACTCCCTTGGCCTTGGAGTTAAAGAAGAGAAACATGAGGTCAGCAAAATCAGGACACTAGATTTAAAAAATGTGGATTTCATCCAACTCAAGGAGCTAAATAGGTGTGGTGTCATTGGAGGACAGACTGAAAGATAAAGGAACCCAGATGGCTTGGAGCTTCTAAGGGGCACAGTACTGGAAGTCCAACAAGAAACTATCCAGACATGATGGGAGCACAAGAAGAATGGTAAGAGACCAACATGGCTGCACAGGATGCTTTTTAAATGTCCCAAATACAAAAGATAAGCTACAGGCAATGGAAGAATGGACAGGTCATCAAGAAAGCAAACCAAGAGATAGCAAGGACCTGCAGGGGCAAAATCAGGAAGGCAAAGATAAAAAACAAGCTGCACCTGGCAAAGGAAGTTATGGACAACAAGAAGAGGTTCTATCAGTATGGTGGGGGGAAAAGAAGGATGAAGGAAGCTGTGGGTCCTCTGCTAACAAGCCAGGGGAGACTCCTAATGGAAGATGCACAGAAAGCAGGGATGCTCAACAGCTCGTTTGCCTCGGTCTTCACAAAAAAATTAAGCTGACAGAAACTTAACAGGGATTATCTGGATAAGGAATGGGTCAAACTGAGGGAGAAGATAACAAGGGAGACAGTCAGAGAGGTTTTGTTGGCTCTGAATGAATTCAGATCTGCAGGGCCAGACTAGCTTCATCCCAGGGTCCTAAAGGAACTGGCAAAGGAGATCTCAGAGGTCTTGATGATGACCTTCACAAAGTCATGGGAGATGGACCAGGTATCAGAGGACTGGAAATGGACCAATGTAGTGTCCCTCTTTTAAAAAATGTAAGAAAAGGGACCCAGGGACCTACAGACTGATTAGCCTCACCTCAATACCTGGGAAGTTACTGGATAATATCCTAAGGAAGGCCATTTGCAAGAATCCGGAGGAGGAAGGGCTGATTGCAAGCAGCAAGAATTGATTTTTTAAAATAACATGTCAAAGAAAAATGGATCTTCTTCTCTGACAAAGTAACTACTTGGCTGGATGAAGGGAATGCAGTGGATATAGCGTACCTCAACTTCAGCAAGGCTTTTGACAAGACCTCCTCAAACAAATTGGAGAAATGTGGGCTAGATAAAACTAATACAAGATGGATAGAAACTGGCTTAACAACCACAAGCAAAGGGTAATTATTCACAGGTCCATGTCAGAATGGCAGGAGGTTCTGGGTGGAGTCCCACAAGGGTCTGTCTTCAGCTCTGTGCTGTTCAACATTTTTTATTAACAATTTGGTTGCTGGCATAGGAAACTTCTTCAGCAAATTTTCAGACAACAAGAAACTAGGAAGGATTGTGAACACAGAGAATGGCAGCACAATTCAGAAGTATCTCGACAGGTTGGAAAGTTGGGCTAGAGCTAACTGGGTGAAGTTCAGTGTGGACAAATACAAGGTGCTACACCCCAGGAGGAATAATCAAAAACACAAATATAAAATGGGGGACACCTGGCTTGAAGTTGCAGCAAAGTAAATTTAGACTGGATATCCAGAAACATTTCTTCACTGTTAGAACAGTAAGGCAGTGGAACAGACTGCCCAGGCAAGTTCTGGACTCTCTGTGACCGGAGGTGTTCAAACAGATTGGACAGCCACTGGATGATCTAGGCATAGCTATGCCTATTTTCTACCACGGGTATTTCCTAGCACTCTGAGCTTTGATGGTTGCTCTCACCCTCCCTACCTTTTTCTGCTATACATGTCAGGGTGTTTTTAAATCTCCCCAGAGGCATTAGGTATGGCTACAGCTATGGTCAGGGACTTCAAATGGGGTGGGCTGATACTTCTGCTAGGAGCAAAACCAGAGGTTCCTGGTTACAGAGTCTTGCCCCTCCACTTAGGGTCGCACTGATTGCCGTATTTGGGGTCAGGAAGTAATTATACCCTGTGGTCAGATTGTTATGAACTGTGGAGGTTTTGCCTTCCTCTGTAGTGAGGGGCATGGCCCTCTATGTTGGGACCTCTTGCTGACCTCTTGTTGGGACATTGTCTGCTATGGTTGCCCTGCTTTACTGACGGAAAGTTAGGATCTTAGGTCTATGCTTTGTCAGGATTGAGGGTAGTCTTATGTAGAGTTTAGATTATGGTTGTATAGGATGGTTTGAACAGGGATTATCCTGCCTCAGGCAGGGAGGTTGGACTAGATGACCTTTAGAGGTTCCTTCAGCCCTATTTCTTTGTCTTTTCAGAGGTTTCCTCCTTACTTGAGACTGTTTCTGCTCCCACCTGAGGGCAAGAAAGCTGAAAGGGGAGATAGTGAAGGTCCCTCTCCCCTTCTGCACTGGTCTGTGTAGCTGGAAGGGCAGGGAGAACACTTAGTCCTAGCCTAATGGCTGGTTCAAAATGCAACCCCCTTCCCATCCAAATGGAGCAGCAGAAGCAGGACTATTGTGCCTCAAGACAGCCCAGTTTCTGCAGTGCTGCTCCATGTGTGTTACATAAGATGGAGTGAGTGGCTAAATGCCAGGTTGTAAAAAGTCTGCGGCTTCACAACTGCCACATGTTACAGACACAAGGAACTCCAGGATAAAACGGAGTCTTGAAACTCTGTCCCAAAAGCACAGGTTCCCACCATCCGGCCAAAAAACGCCCCCACAACCTTTGTTGGCAACAGAACTGGTCAAAACACTTCTGTCAAAATTTTATATTCTGACTTCTAACCAGTTCTAAATCCCATGGGAAGTTTCTCACTGAACAAAATATTTATGGCAAATATTCACTCATGGAGGTTCAAGTCACAAAGACTACTACATCATCCTGCCTGGCCTCCTGTGTGTCATAACCAAATCAGTTAAGTGCCCCTGTCACAACAGAACTGCCCTAAGCAACTGCAGTTACTTTTAAATTTGGTACAGTCTGCCTCATTAGCTATTCCCACCTGGCAGTCTGTCATTGGCTACTTTAAACGTATAAAGGTCCATGCAGCTTCCACCCAAGTTGGAGAGCTCTGAGCACGTGGTAGAGTCAGGAGAACTTTGCCACGTGGCAGAGAAAAGCTGGTGGACTGGCCATCCTCCAACATCTCCCCGTCACCATCTGTTCCCGACATATTCTTCCTCCTGCATGCTTGTTTCTGTCTACAAACTCGCTTGTTTTGTTGCCAGTTACCTGTACCTATGCAAGCAACTCGTTACCTGTAACTATGTAAGCAACCTTACCACCTGCGTCGCGGCCACCAGCGGTGTAAGTAAAGTTAAAGTTATTTTTGCAATCAATACGCTGTGTCCCGCCTCTCCACCCACCAACCCGCCTGACGTCCGAGTAATCAGCAATCCTCCTCAAGTTGACTCCAGCCATCTGAGATATGGCGTCACGAACAGGATCCAAGGGCAATGTGGAGGAGATGAATCTAATTGAGTGCTACCCCTGGCTCACCGGGGCCTGCCGCATGGAGAATGCGGATGAGCTCTGGGTGCATATCGCCCACCACCAGGCGATAAGAGGGGATGGAAGGAACATCGACGGCTACTTCTCGGTAAAAGGGGAAGAAGCAGGCGTAAAGGAGTGGAGAGTGAAGCTGTTTCCTAGGGCGTTCGGATATGTGATGAACAGGGACCGGGTTTGCTACCAAGCCCCCGATGAAATAGTGACCTTGTTCCTGGAGGGGGGGAAGGCAAAGAAGGCGGAAAATCCGACCCCTGCTCAAGAGTTTGGTTGGTGCACCCAGTGCCTGCAGGAAGGAGGGGAACCCACCCCACCGGATCAGTTTGACTGTCCGGCCTGGGGGGGCCCAAAATGGAGTAAAGAGAAAATGACAGATGTGCTGTTTTGTGCGGTAGCATGTCTACTGCGGGAAAATGCAACTTTAGAAACGCAATTACGAACAGCAGGCCTGGAGTCACTGGAGCAGGCGGTGTGGGGCTCCGAGCTGCCGCTAGAAAATGGCACCGGCCACGTGGAGACACTGCCAAAAAATGGCACCGAGGAAAGCAAAAAGGGAACGAAAATCCCCCTGGGAGGTGGGCCAGCCGCATCACCACTCTCAGCCCCGCCCCCTGGAGTGAGGGAGAAAGAAAACCCGCCCTCCCACAAGGGAGGAAAATTGTATCCAGCGATCCCAGCTGACTCGGGGAGAGAGAAATTGTATCCAGTGCTCCTGCACGACAAATTTAACCCTCTCCTGACTGCAGCTCACCCGATAGCACTGGACAAGCAAGTTACTGATGCACAGGGCGCAACTCGTACTACCACCACATACCGCACTCGCACCCAGGGCAAATTGCAGGAGTTCTGCAGAGGATCGAAAGTGAAACCTGATGAAACTCTAGCTATGTGGCTAGGGTGCCTAGTAGTAGAATTTGGGTCAGACCTGCTAGACTTGGAAGAAGCTAGCTTCCTAACCCGTCAAGCCTCATGGAGTGGGGGGCACGCCACCGACTTAAAGGTGGTAGCGGGCAACATTCACTGGCCCATCCCACTCCCAGCTTGTGTTGCAGGTCAAATGTGCCATAAATCTCATGTGTGGCATAATGGACGACCGCTGAACCCGTCCGCAGAGCAGCTGCTGCTAGCCATCATTGGAGTGTCCTATGCATCCTGGAACCCGAGGGCTCACCCTTTGGGACTGACACAGGCACAGAGCAATGCGCCGTGGCCCCATCATCACCTTGGTCACCCCAGGGATGTTCCAACCACCCTGGACAGTATTGAGGCATGTGTAGAGGCTTACGGGGGAAGAGAGGCCGTGACTTTCAGCCTTCTCCTCGGGCCACTGGCCGGTCAGCCAGCTGAAAACTTGCTAAGCCAGATGCCACGGCTACAGGCCCTGATGGATCCCATGGTCAAAGTCTCCGGTGGAATGGAACCACGTCCTACGGCGTACCCAAGTCAATGCTGTCACCAACACAACGCCTCATATAAAAACAAGCCCCCCTGGGATGAACCAGCACTTCAAAAGCCCCAACCATGGAAGCCGAAGCTCACCCCTAGACGAATTAATCTGGGTCACCGATCCACACTCTCGTCAACCACATCCACGAGTGCACAAAGAAGTCGTCTGCGAACCCAAGCAGTATCCCGGCACATACTCTGTGCTCCTAGAAGGCAATCAAACTCAGTCGCCCATCATAGCTCACCACAACTGGCTAACTCGCCACCCTGCTGTTCACCCAGTTTTCCTGTAACGAGTCCGATTATGGCCCCCTTTTCTTTGTTTGTTTGTTTGCTCGTTTGTTTGTTTTGTCCCCTTACAGGCCCGGCGGTGACGAAGCGGCAATCTACAGCTGCTTGATCATGAGATCCGCCAAGTACCAAACCGCAGCACATCCAAGTCAACGCAGCGATGGCTGCGTACTTGTATGTCGCGAGCAGGGTAGTTGCTCTATTCCTGCTGTTCTCAACAGGTTCCTTAGCAAACGGGACTGACTTCACAACATCTAACTCGGTTTTGTCCCTTTTATCACTCTGGGTGAACCTTACGGGAGATAGTGGAAAGTCAGGACTCGCCGCATGTTTACGCCTGCCTTTTTCTGTTAATGACCTGGTGTTAACCCTGTTTGTATATCCTCTTAACGTTGATAAGTGGTTTAAAGCCCAGAACCTCAATCCGAACCCCAATATTACGATAACTCAACATTCTTTTATATATTCCCAGAGCCAACACACCGTCTATTACCAGTATTCCTGGCCACGTAACTTGACCCTAGCTAAAATGAACTGCTCTGTCTGCAGATCGGAGGCTATGTTTCCACCTGCCCCTTTCGGCTCTTCTATAACACTGCATGTTCAGAAATACTGTGGGGGATTAACCCAAAAGGAATAAAGTGGTCCAGGGATGACAATTCGTTAACCTGGAACTCCACAGCCATTACAGTACTTAGCTCTTCCACCAGGCCCGAACAAAACGAGGGCACGAGTCTGGCCCGGTTCCATTCGTCCTTCAGTGGCCCTGATCTCTACTTTCTTGGAACGAGTTGCTAGCCATCAACATATCAGATGCCCAAGACTGGCGCTCATACTTTTACCCCATCTTAATTGTGGCCATATTTAATCAGTGGTGCCATGGTTATGACGCGCCTGCAACACAGTCGATCTCCCTCGTGAGGTAGCTTTAATCAGATGGAAAGACCAAAGCTGTGCACTAATCAATAGGCCAGCCCCTATAGGGATGTTATGGGCCTGCTTGGACAGGCAGCTTTATACTAACCTCCCAGCTACCCTAACAGGTGTCCAATGTTTTTTGAGTACAGTAATGCTCTGCCCTCCTCAAGTGTTAATACAGATCACCTGAATAGCCCGGCCGTACTTTGTCGCCATAAGCAACACGTTCTGGTGTGGAATAAGTTGATACGGGGTGAGCGATTCAGCCAACATTTGGCGTGGGCGCTTGAAGGTCTTTTTGCATGGGGAGTAGCGATAGGCAAAGTGAGAGTCGCTATCACCGAGTTAGCTGAACAAGCTGAGATTCTAGCCAATAGTACCAAAACATCCCTACGGTTATCAAATCAACAACTACAAGCTACATCACACATGACCATGCAAAACCGCTTAGCCCTCAGCGCAATGCTGTTACACCAGGGAGGGGTTGTCAGTTTCTTAACCTGTCTAAGGAATACTGTTGTATTAGCATACCCAACGTTACTATTCCATTAGAAGAGCAACTCAACCGCATAAAACAAGTTGCCACAGACACCAATAAAATTGCCGTAAATCGGGAAGGGATGGTTAGCTGACATTTTTAGTTGGATAGGATGGGACATGTCATCTTGGCTGATACACTTGTTAACTCCTATTATTACCCTGTGTTTACCAATAGCCATTGTTATATGTTTGGGTTGTTGTATTTTACAGTTTGTCAAAGACCGATTTA
>JAGPOW010001296.1:11366950-11429111 GCA_030014935.1 Caiman crocodilus | reverse complement strand
AAATAATATTTTATAATGTTTTATAATATTTTTATAATATTTTACCTGTTTTTTTAATCTATCTAGTTTTTATTTTAAGCTCCCTTGAGCCTTTTTCAGGAAGTGCAGCATGTAAATCAAATAAATAAAATCCAAGTCAGACAGAAGGATTTTTGTGGATCTCTTCTAATGCATGGCTGCAGGAGACTTAAGAGTCTGGGGTACCTGATGTCTCTCTTAATGGCCTATTACCCAAAGCACCCTGAACTTTGGGTGACTGAAACGAGATCAAAATTTAGCAACTCATATGTACCTTTAATCCATTAGTCTCTACAAGAGTCATCTCACAGACAAAGCTGTTCTGAAAACCCAATGGCTATTCCCAAAATAAAGACCTTCCCCTCCCTTTCTGTGCCGTGGTATGAAGCAGAAGCCGCTCAGTTATAGACTATGGATTTATATTGATGTAAAACTGAGCTGAAGGGCACACCAGGTGTTTTAGCCATGACTGACTTTATCTTTGCTCTTTTCCAAAGTGTGAAAAGGTTCAAGGTTACTGAACTTTCTCGAGAAAGAAAGGCATGTTATGGCTTTAGTTATACCTGTCTAAAGCCAAATGTAACACATGTTTTTTATCTAAATATTTAGGAACTGGAATAGGTGTAATGAAGCCAATTCATGTTGGCTGCTGATGTGGTCCATCTGCTTCACTTCAGTTTACATGAGTGCCACTGAGATCAGACTTTTTCCCTGAGACTTTACTTCTTCTATCCTGTCTGCCATGCATCCACTCATGTATACCTACAACCATCAGTCAGGGCCCAATCCTGAAAAAAATTATTCACACGAGGTGCCCCTGATTGCTTGATCCTTCCTATTGAAGTTAACCAGAGCGAGTACTTACACAAGTAAGTAAGTAGTGTTTGCACCAGTAAGGCTTAAAAGGTTGGATTCCAAGTAATCCATAATCCATGCTAAATATGCCTACTTTATCCCCCCAAAAAGGTGGGAGTTGGAGAGGTGTGAAGCTCTCCATGTCCCACTGAAGTCTTTAATATAGATATCCATGAGAATTACAAAATCAGAATCAGGTTCCAAATGATCAGGTTAAGTTGATTCCCCAGTAAGAAGCCCATAGGGTGTCCCTTCACTTAGGGAGTGTATCCTGACCAGGCCATTCCTCAGCGTGCTCTGCATACCTGCTCCCCCTCTCATACTCCAAACTCACTTTGGATGTTTTGGGGTGTCTCTTTCTGTCTGATTTCAATCTCCATCATGCCTGAAATCAGCAACTGAGGATGACCCCCAGAGTAGCCTTATTGGCACATTTTTTGAATTAGTGATATGCATGTGGAAGAGGGCAGAAGCATGCTCCGTAATATCTGGATTGTAGCACTTAAATGCTCCAGTTAGGCATGCCCACAGTCATAACCTGTGCAAGTGCTTAAAATACTTCTCCCTAGAGTAGAATAGCTGGAAATTCACATCTGTTTTGCACTTACTTTGCACAACATAAATGACAAGTCATCAGAATTTAGGCTCCAAATAACCACAGATTGATAACAAGCCAACTTCCAATGACACTGCTTAAAAAGTCAGCTTTTCCTACCTTTTAAGAGCATCCAGTCCAAAGAAAGGGCTTCCCTTTCACTTGCCAATGTTAATGGTCATTCAAACTTCACCCTTTTTGCTTCCACATTCCCCCAGTGATCTTTTCAGAACCCCTTACACATGCACGTATGCACGCACACGTGCATGCACAGATACTATGGAACCCATTTCCCTTTTGTAGGATTTCCATGTTTCCCCAGGACTCTTCCAATTCAGATGAGCGTACACATGCATTTCCCCAAAGACAACTAGCAGCATCACACTGTTGTGCCTGGGGAATGCCCCTGCTTGTGTGCTCTGGCGCAGGTCAAATTGCCCTGGTTCGGATAGGGGAGGCTGGGGCAAGTGCCGAAGCTAAGCTTGGCTCCATATTGCAAATATGCAGCACGGAGAACCAAATCACATGCATAGGGTACATTCTGCAGCACCTCAAATGTCTTTTAAGTGCTGCAAACCATTTGTGCATGCTCATTTGGATGTGCCCAAAGTGTCTGCATCAGGATTAAAATACCTAAACACCCTGTAATGGAAGACTGCACCCCCAAAAGTCAACCCAATGCTTTGTCCTTCCAATGTCCACACAATGTCAGGGAACCTTTGTGCTTGGAGCTGTTCTGGTTGGGACCTTAGAAGATCTGAGGCCCTGTCTGTTCTGAGTAAGAGTTAAGGGTTCTACAGTGGTTCTCTCAGGAGTAGGTGTTTTTCCCCTTGTTCTTGGCCAGTGTTTTCCTCTCTGCACTGTTGTGCACCATGCCAAGTGCACCAGTCATTTGTTTTAGAAGCTGCATCTGGCTTCATTTCAGTCCTGAGGCAATTTCTGTAGGCAGAGACCTTCTGAACTGTTCTGGGATCATTCAAGTTGAAAGCTGTTATCTACCATGGAAAATGTCTTTCCCCAGCATCCCACCACCTGCACCCCCTTTGCACCATCTCCAAAATTATTCCTTTATTCATACATTCTCCCATCAGTGCTCTCAGTAATCTTTTAGTATCCTTTCCCATGCACTGCCCCCAGCTCATACCCAGAATTACATGCCAGTGCTCTGTATTTTACAACAATTCCCCAAACAGTGGCTTTTATTCCTCCTGAAATTCCATAGACTTCCCCCATTTTCCCAATACTCCTGCTGCTCTCCTCAAGCGTCCGTTAAGATTGCCACATGACTACATGCCCATTCCCTCAAGGCTCTTCCCCCATTCCCTTGCTGTCCTTCAGTGTTTCTCTAACATTTTCCCAGTATCCTACAGGAATCCTCCAGTATTTTCCTAAGCATTCTTCCAGCATCCTACAAATGGTTTCCTGCGCTGAAGAGGGTCCACCATTTCTTCCATCATCCCTCATTCCTTTAGCATACTGCCAGCAAGCTCCCTGCATTATATTCCCAGCATTTCTTACATTATCCAGGTTCTACCCTAGAATTAAAAAAGATCAAATACAGAAAAGCTAAATTCTGTGGGTCGTCAAGTTCCACTCTCCACAGATTCAACTCTGCCCTTCTGGGGAAGGTCCACAGAAGCCCAAGGACTTCCCCCTAATTTTGTAGGGTTTTCTATATTATAACCTTACACTGCTAAAAGTGCTTCCCTAACCTTCCTGTAGCATCTTTCTTTCATCCTCTCCCTCCCTGAAATTTTTGCAAGCCCTAGCACTCTTCCATGACTTAGGCACCAAATACAGTCTCACTGTCTCCTTGAACTCCTATCCACCCATCGTCTCTTGATTAAAATATCACTGGAGTAGACGATTGTCTTTCACTTCCATTCTGCAAAGCACTGAGTGGCATAGGAGGTCTGGTCTGTGGAACCGAAGTAATTCAGTAATGTGAATAATGAAAATATGATACTTTTGTGCACACAACAAGCCACAGAATATAACACACACCTTGTCTTTGAAAGGCAGAATGAAGAAAAAAAAGATTTTTCCAGAGTTATGGCTGTACAAAGCAGGGACAGAGCCTAATCTTCAGCTGACTCATCCTCCTTTTTCCGCTTATGCTCTGAAATAGGAGAAGAAAGACCAGGAACAGCTAGCAGACAGCAAAATTGCCCTAAGAAAAGTTAGCTTGATTTGTGTAACAACAAGACCGTTAAAAAGGAAATAAGGTTGTTAACACCTGTGGAGTGGAGAACAATGAGCCGTTAAGTGAACAGATTCCCTCAGTTACCTGAACAGTAACACCACAAGTACTGCACTGCGGAGTAGGAATCAAAGCAGGGTGTGCCCACCCTGGGCAGAAAACCAGATTTCCTGCTTAATATCAGCGCTCTGATTTGCGGGGAAAGGATGTGCTGTCTATCAGAAAATATGGTAACACTTTTCTGTGCAGAAATCCTGCATTCAGTGTCCACCTGCTCCCATAAGGAGCTCTCCCCTTGCAGTCCTGCGACAGGAAAGAAGACATGACATCTAGCATTCACTCCTAGGAGTCATCTTCACAAGCATGCACATGCAGTTTGTAGTGCTTCAAAGCATTTGCCATGCTGCTAATAAGCAGCGCAGTGGCGGAGGTTTGATACCAGGAGATCCCAGGGTCAAAAAAAACCTGCCACTGAAAAAAGCAATGTGGCTCATGCAGCAGCACCAGAAAGGGAGCCTAGCCAGCCAGAGCCATGCTCTGGTTGCTGGCCAGGCTCCAAGCAGCCAGATCACTGCTGCTGCTGTTCTGGGAGGACCCCGGGACTCTAGGTAAAGCTGTTGAGGTCAGCATCTCTCTACTTTACCCAGGACAATCTGCTCTGCACCAACCCCCCTTGTGCAGGGGCATGCACAACAGCAAAATGCAGCGGCACAGATTTGTGCCACTTCTATTTCTGCCGTGGCAACCACACACCCTACATGTGGGGATGCACCCCTATACGCTGCGGACTGCTAACAGGTGCATCAGCAATACCATGACAAGCATGCGTCCTCTCTGTAAGCCTTGCCCTCTGTCCCACGCCCACAGCATTCCCCAGTTTGGTTTGAAACACCTCCTTTCCACTGACTTCCAGGAGGCAGGCTGACATTCTTCATCTTTGTGAGGTAGACTGAGGTTCTACTTAGTTTGTTCTTCATGGGGCTCTCAGCTGGGCCTTAAAACCAAGTCCCCATTTGTTGTGTGCTGACTAGGCATATGCTGCATAATCCGTGGTCAGATTTCTTCTCGTGCCCAGTTTCTTTTCCAACATCTTATCAGCATTCCTCAGACATGACTACAGCATTTTCTCAGTGCTCTTCCAAGCTTCCCCCAAGACCACTGTGATGTATTCTCAGCAGTCAGCAACCCTGTAGCATTCTCCTTAGGCAGTCTTGCCAGTAAACCACTTGACACCCACTAATATTTCTTTTGCAGTCCCTCAGCTTTCTACCTGTTTTACTATTACTGGCCTCATCACCATAGTATCCAAGTGCCTCTCATTCAATCTTTAATACTGTCCCCATTTTACAGGTGAGGGTCTGACACAGAGAAACTAAGTGGCTTGCCCAAGTTTGTCCATTAATCCATCATCTCTGATAACAAGGCTTCCAATTATCACTGCAATTTTCAGCACGTCCCCCTAACACAGTGCTGCCTTAGCTGAAGCCATGGGGCAATGCACCTCAAAATCACCCTGATACAAAGGGGAAGCCCCCATCAATTCAATGCAACATAGGAGTTGCACAGAAGTTGGCATCTTGGATCAGAAGAGTGTCTCCTTCAGTGGTTTGTAATGTATGCTCTTGAAGAATGCTAGTCTTAAACTAGAATCATCCTGTTTTCTCATTTCTTGAGGTCCTGGTTATGCTTCTGCCCAGTTTCCATGGTTTATACGTCCTACAGAAAACCATCCCCTTTCTCTCTGGCTAGTAAGTCACAGGTAATAAAGCATTTATCAGGTACCTTCCTGAGGCAGATGAAGCATAAGACTTAGTGCTGAAAACAAGAAGGATCTTGGAACATTCCTGGTTGTCTTGTTGTCCTGTTTTACTCCTGGGGATTGTTCTTATTCGGAACTGCGTGTTGTGACACGAAGCGCCAGATGTTTGTAAATTGATGGAGCTCCAGTGAGGCCTGTTACTTCAGCAGAGAACCAGTTGCAGCAGATGCAATACCCCAATTTACACCAGTCCAAGGATTGGAGCTCAAGCAAGTTTCTGTTTTAAAATGTTCTAAATCTACTTTTTAGGTAGCTAGTCTTCTATTACGGGGGCATCTACACGTCACCGTACAGCAATGTTGCTATGGTGCTGTGCTTCAGTACTGCCTTTTGGAAGGACTAAAGCATGGTGCAGTACCTGCCCCTATTGCACCATGCGCAAGGCTCACACTTAGATTTCATTGCTACATAACTGTAGCGGTGTGCAATACCAGTATAGCACACCACTATGGTGATGTAGCTGCTGATCATTTGTAGACTCATGTGATTGCTATGTCACTGTAGCACACCATGTGGTGACACAGTGTCGCTACTTCGTCATAGGGCAAGGTGTAGACATATCCTACGCAACCTAGGTAAACACAGCTTCAATATGGTACCAGCTGACGCAATGTAGTTCTCCCTGCAAAGTTATTCATTGCACTGTAGATAATATTACTTGAGAATTTGAGGATACATTTTTTTTTCAACAGGTCAGTGCACTATTATTCAGCTCTCAGGAAGGTGAGGATATGAGGCAGGATCTAGAGAAGACTGAAAATGAGTCAGGTACATTGCAGCCGCAGCCTCCTATTCCAAAAGCAACAACCATGTCTATATTGACATAATTATTGCTGATATTTTACAAACATAGCACACCCAGTGGCTGGACCTCAGTTTCCACTGACCGACACAGGCTTCATGCAGAAAAATTCCATTAACAAACTCCCCTGCAAGTTTCCAAACTAAACACAAATTGTTTTCAGTTTCTTCTCCCTGAGGCTGGGGCCTCATGACAGGGCAGATTCAGACAGAGGCTATCCCTCTGCCCTTCCCTCCCGTCCCCCAACCACCAGCAGTATTTGCAAGCTGCTTGACTGCAGCTTGGCCATCTGCACTGGCACTTGTCAATAGCTGAGGCCCTTGCACTTCTCTGCAGACTGCATTCAGTCTAATCCCTATGACTCAGCAACGCTGCAGATGCATACCCTTACCTTCCCACCAGAATCTCAAGCAGCATTGATTGGTTAAAAACAAACAAACAAAGATTTTGCTTTAGGTGTTCAGGGACATAGGGGAGCACAGGAATCCAGCATTTTAAATCTGGGAAATTTCAGTTCCCTGATATTCGAGTTAACTGGTTCGTTGCAACTGTTTCTCTTATTCAACTTGCTGTGCTATCTGGATCCTACAAGCAATTAATCATAGAGCCAAATACTAACATCATTATTCTGTTTTCACTCAGTTTGAATTCAGACAAGACTCCCATTGATTTGTGTGTGTGTGTGTGAGTGTGTGTGTGTGTGTAAACACTCCCTTTGCACAGCTACAAATGACTACACAAAAAGCAGCCAGTGGAGAATCAGCCCCTCCACCAAATAAGAAAAGGTTCAAAAAGGAATTTCCACTAATACTCTTCTTGCCTTCATTATTCCCAATTCATCTGTCACAGGAAATTAACACACAACATGTAGCCCAGTATTATACTGGCATATTTTCAACCCTAGTACATTACAAACTCTTGTCTAGTCTTTTGTTCGGTTATAGTGCACTCCAATCTCCAAAGTACTTGTACAATCAGTTAGTGGCTATATAGGGTATATTATCTTTAGACTATTTAGACTTAAAGTATCTATTTATTTTTATACCATTCAATTACAAGATAGATTTGCAAACCATACAGTACAAATGTACTCATTAGTGGGTTCATTTACTTTATTTTAGCAGTACCAGTTGAAACATAAATTTACTTATATCAACAGTAAACCAATATTTTCATTTTCAGTTTAAGCACTTTCTTTGGATCCTCTCCTCTTTCACTGATTTATTTCGCTTCAATTTATCCTGGGATGGAAGTGCATAAAAGTTTTTCCAAGTGAAGGCTATATCTATATAGCTAAGGGTGAAAGATCAATATCTACCACAAGAAGACTTATAAGCAGGCAGACATTATACTCTTGTAAAAGAGAGGAGAGTTACATAGTATGCATTCATTCATTACATTTTATTTAGCAGTGGGACCGAAAAGGTAGCCGACATTCATGTTAGAAGCATTTTTTAAATCACCACAGTAATGTTCATGAGGTAGGTTACATAACAGAGGCACTCTAAACTAGAAGGAAAAGCAGAAGTAATGAACTTGTCTAGCCAGTCCATCTAATTTAAGGGCAAAATTAATAAATCTTGGTTCCTACCTTAATCCTCATGTAGGCACCAGGGGAAGTGGCCTGCCTTTCAGAGGGGATGAGCATCAAAGTTAACGGGACTCCCTGCCAGACAGAAGCCCCATGCTTTCAAGATCAGGGTCCAATACTAGTACTGACACTTGGTTTACCAGTACTTCAGATCATTGTGAGATCACACTGAATTCTACAGTCTCACCTTCCTACCTGTGCTTTGCCTTCAGGGGATGCTGTTCCTAAGTATCAAAGACAAGAATAAGTTTGAATGCAATCAAAGATTTAAAAAAAATAACAGCTGGCTATATTTACCTTCCTTCATTATTTCTGCCTCAAATTTTGTATAAAGAAGTCACTGTCTAGTGGAAGCACTAGGGATACAAAGCCAGAGCTACCAGAAGGACCAAATATTAATGTACTATTGTATTCAAACTACTGGTCAGAAAATATTGTGCTAATATAACTATGCTTAGTGGGTAGCAAAATCAATGAAAAAAATCAGTGTGTGTAAGCACTTGTGCAATGTGATTGTTGCTCTTTAGATTGTGCACACAGCAGTTAAGCACTTAATGATGGGACAGATAGATGGACAAACCAATCAACTGACAGAGACAGACAAAAAAATATGCATGTTTGCAAGTTAGACCTAAGTTAAGACTGCAGTTGTTCAAGATTAACAACAGAAACCTGGCAGAAATAGATATTTGCAATTGTGACATTTAGACACATGCATTTAAATATACATTCACAACATCAGAACAGGCCTGAACAGAAGCAGCCACTCTCAGCATACCACCGTACATACATGAGGCAAAGACCAATCTTTCTCAATCAAAATAAAAGGAGCAGAGAAATAATAACCAATAGTCTTCTAGTGACTTTCCTCGTAGGAGTCTGCTTTTGGCATGATCTCGATACCTCCATAATGAAAAGTGCTGTGTTGCCAGTTGAAGAAACAGTAGCTCTTGCACGTCAGTGTGGAACTTTCTGGCGTGAGTTTCTGAAAGGCAATGCCTATAAATGATTATGTCTGCACTGTGGACATGTCTGTGCAGACTGACCATGTGCAGTTGCCCGTGTACTGGCAGAAAATGTGCCCAGACATGCATATATGCCCATTCTGGATATTGTAAGTCATGAAAATGTAGCCAGGAAAAAGCACCTAAATAAGGAGTGTTAGCTCCTAGAAGAGGAGGGCCTTTCCATATTTTAGCCCCAAGAGCCAAGTGATTTGGGCACATGCCAAGAGCGCAAAGGACCCAGGTCCTCCTCACCCAGTGGGAGTTTGAACAAACATCTCTTTGACTTCCCAACGCAGTGCCCTAACCACCAGAACACAGATTACCCAAGAGAGGGAGATATATTAGGCCAGGAGGAAGAACAAGCCAGGGGGTGTTGGCTCCGTGATCCGGCTAGTGCTCTAGCAAGGAGCAGACACTGGGGTGTAGCCTGGACCCTTGCTTCCACTGAGACAGTTGTTCCCCACTGCACTGCTCCACATCCATTTGTATCTGGTGACTATTAAGTGCAAGGGGCAGTGGCTCAGCTTCCAGCAAAATGCCACCAGTCCTCAACTAACAATTTCACTCGGCACACTTGAAGCCAAGGTAGCATTTGTGGATCACTGCAATCATCACGAGAGCTGAAAGTTAACATTTGCAGTGAGGTAGCATCCAGAGACTCCACTCAGAATCAGCACCCTGTTGTGGTAGCAGCCATACAACCCAGAAAATGGATCTAGTGCCTGTCCCCAAAGACTTTAATCATCCAAGGTTTCCATCCCTCAAAGACGTAGGCAATTCTTTAACTTGATGCTCCGTGAGTGATCAACCTGCAGTCACAGAGGGTAAAATACATCCACCTTTTGAAAGATACATTTTTTGCATTTATATACGTAATATATTTGAAAATCCCAGCCCTTCTCTTCCCCATCAGTGGAGCTGTATGCAATATGTGTGAACCAAGCCCCTCTCTCCTCTCGAGACCTAGTGGCTGATTTGTGCTGGACAGAGGTGGGCCTGAATTCAGTCTGCAGGAGGAGCCAGTAGGAGCGCACTGGTCCCCTGAAGGAGGCTGTTCCATAAAAGAAACCGTTCCGTGATTGAGAACCTGCCACACGTCTTCCCTCTGCTGTTCACACTGGAAAGCTAAAGAAGAGGGAAGTGTTTTAGTCTGTCTTACACGGGCATAGGAAAATGCTCTTAATATAGTCAGATGATCACCTCGGGCCCTATAGTACCTATGTCTCTTTAACCCCCGGCACATCCTCTCATTCGCTCCTGCCTATTCTGCCAGTCAGACAGATGCACTCACCACACCCAGTGTTACTGCTGTGAATGGAAAGGCTTCCATTGACTCCAGTGGGCTTATCAAACTCTGTTAATGTGACGGATGAAGGGCAGAGAAGCCTATGCTCTAGACTTCAGAGGCAGCAGTATGCCACCCCAGTAGGCGTGAGTTCCTGCTCTGTAGGTTTCTGACACCCCTCTGTGCACTAGCATTTCAATCTAACCAGAGGAAGTCATTTATTGTGCAGCATCTGGCTGCACTACATTAGTACTCCCCATAATCTCAAGAGCAGATCTAGAAATAGCAAGATACCCAAACAGCTTCACATTAGATACAACAAAGCCTCAAGCCCAGGAACAATACCAGTTAAAGGAATGGTGTTAACTTGCATTCACTGAAGCCAAGAAAAAACACAGGGCCCTATGTCAACAAGCCTGCTACTGAAGTCCAGGCACAGCTAGATTTAGGCCTCAGTGGATGCATTGGACAAGTAGTACCAAATTCCTAGGTGGTGAAGGAAGGGCAGTTTGGGTATGTATGTGGAGAAAGAGAGGGGGAGACAGAGTGCACATCACAAATATGTTTGTTGGAAACTCATTTTGCATGACAACAACTTCCAAGCCACAGGCACTGCTAGTCAGAAGCTGACCCATTTCAAGTTATTAAATAATTATTAAATAATATGCAGGAGTGGAATTTGCTGCATCAGTTGCACCACTCCAAATAATTTCAAATAGCAGGGCTCATACCTCAGATTAACTTTCTTGGTCAGGAAACGATAGTTGAACTAGACAGTTGGACATGGACATCCATTCATTAAAACTTGAATGAGCTGGCCCACACCTGTATCTTCATTCAGGCATCCACTTATCCCATGATAAGAGTGTGTACAGCAATTACTGCAAAGCAGCTAACGTGCAATCAATCCCCATCCCTGTATACCCTTGCTAAATTATTTGTATGTTTATACCCTCTTTCAGGCTGAGTAAAGGAATGATTATAATACTGTCACACAAAAGGAGTAGCATGTATAATGTGTGCAGTCCCATTGAAATTAGTGGGCTTTTGCCCTGGGCACCGTTCTCCTGGCTGCAAAGAGGAGTGGGACCGTTGAGTCACAGAAGACACAGGCATACCAACAACTTACTGAAGGGTAAACAGAGGTGCAGCTTTACTGTATGACAGCTGATCTGCAGTAACTGCTGTATGCACATTATTTCCCTGACAGAAGTGGAAGTGAAATAATAGTCATTTTGCCCTTAATGAAAGAGCGGCAATCTACCACTGTTTGGCTTCCATTTATGACAGGGTAGAATCAAGCACACACACAGAGTCACCACAAAGCAGTGAAGTCCTGCTGTATGTCCACACCCAGAAGGTACTAGAAAACATTTTCTTGCATAACCCCCTTACAGAGACAGGGCATTCTCTTTATATACTCCCTACATGCACCCCTTCCTACACATGTCCTCCTTGTATGCATATACAGACCCACACATTACCAGATACGTTCACTAGTGTGGAGGCTTGTTACTATTAGATCTGATCGCACCAGTGCATGCCACAAAACTGACAGTGTACCAAAGTATCCCTTTGACTGGTTAAAAAAGATTTGCCCTTTTCCTTCAGACCCAGGAATAGCTGTGATGAAGAAGCGGTCATCTATCTTTTTATCCCTCCTGCTGTCTTTGGGATACCCTTCTATGCAGACGCCTCTGAAAGCTTGACTGCAGACACTCCTTCCAGCTTTCCTTCTCGGTCTCAATCTGCTACACATACTTTCTTCTGCATTTTCTTTCTCCTTTCTCTGTACCTTTGTAGGCCAGATAGTAATTGCCGGTGAAGAACTCTGCAGCAATATCTGCAGTGATATGCTAACTTTGACCAAATAGCAACGGACTCAGTGCTATGGAACCGGAAAATGCAGAGACAAGAGTAGTCAGCTACGCGGTCATCTACTCGATCTCAGTTTGTTATATAGCAACCCCCACCTCTAGCCTTGCTTCTTGTCACTACATGTATTCATCCTTATAATACACCATGAGGTAGAGAAGTATTACCCCTATTTTGCAGCTAGAAAACTACAGTACAGTGTTAGATATTTAAAGTGGGATGGAAACCTCTGCTCAGCTGCTACCTAACCTCTGGAGGCTACTGAACTCAAAGGGGTCAGGTGCTTAATGACAAAGTGCCCTAGGTGCCCAGAATTTCCCCTGCCTTGGTACCTCTCGCATGCCAAAGCCCAACTAAGATCCAAAATCTAGCCATCCCTCTTAGTTCTGTATGGGTATTTGGAGAGCACCCCAATATACAATTTAGGCACAAACAGTGAAAAAAAGGCCGAGGCTGAATCAATTCAATCTTTGCAGGTTAGTCTAAGTTGTAGGGCTATGCGAAACAGCACCACTCTGCTTCAGCTTCAATTTTGACCTTTTGACAGAACAGCGTTTTGTTTCAGGTTTTGTTTTGAAAGCACTGTTCTGCTTCGTTTCGTAGAAACTGTTTTGTTGTTTCGATGCTGTTTCGACATTTCACCCAAAGGCTATTCTGCAGCCAGCACCAGGAAGACTGGTGATGCTGCTGGCCCCAGCAGGCAGCAGCAGCCTCCTGTGATCCGGCAGGTGCATCAGGGGCTTGCCTACGCCCCCAGGAGGGCTGTGGGGGCTGTGCCAGACTGCTTCTCAGGGTGCAGGCCCCCAATCTGCCTGCCAGATCACAGGAGGCTGGTGCTGCCAGCTGGGGCCAGTGGCAGCACTGATCTTCCCTGCTCTGGCTGCAGGACCCAGGTGGCAGCACCAGCCTCCTGTGATCTGCGAGACAGATCGGGGGCCCTCACCACTGACAGCAGTTTGGCACAGGCCTCCCAGGGGCATGGGTGAGCCCCCGATCTGCCTGCTGGATGACAGGAGGCTGGTGCTGCCAGCTGAGGCCAGCACTCAACCAAGCCTGGCTTTGAAACTTGAAACGTTTATAAAGTTTTGAAACATTTTGAGTGACCTTGTTTCATTTTGAAACTGTTTCAGAGGCTTTTGTTTCATTTTGATTTTGCTGTTTTGAGCTCGAAACGCTTCGAAACAGCTTTGAAACACAACACTGTGCACAAATTTTGCACAGCCCTACTAAGCTATATAGATTGAATTGATAGGCAAGTGAACACACATACACTTTTGCATCCAGAAATGCAGCCATAAGCCTGCACTGGCCCTGGCCAAAAGCTGGGAGATGCTAGAGCATGCCTCCCAGCTCCGCTGGAGCAGACAGCTTGGGCCAAGGCTAGTCCACCCACCCTGTGAGAATGAAGTTGTAAGAAAAGTGCAAAGCATCCTGGGATGCTGGGGGACTGTGAGTTAATTTGAATCTGGAGAGGGTCTGGGACAGAACTTCAATAAACTTATTTAACCTAAATCAGTCAAATATGATACTGCATCCATCCAGATTAATCTTAAACTGGTTTCAGCGCTTTTGAAAGCAGTTTATGTGCACTGAAGTTCTATTGTGTTACACATTTGAACTTGTTTCTGATCACTTATTCCAGTTTATGTGTAATTTTTGTCCCTAGCCACAGAAAGAGCATTGCTCTACCTGCAAAATGAAGTGGCAACCGGAGGAAAAGTTTAAATGTCTTACCCACCCTTTATATAGTGGCCTACAATGTTTACTGTCTGTCTGAAAGAGTTCAAACCCACGTCTCCCAGTGAGAATTTCTAGAGGGCTTGAAACCCATGTACAGGAACATTATCCTGAAATATTTCAAACCTGTAATAGGAAAGAGAGTAATTCTTTTGACTACTTAAAAAATACAGCTACACAGAGAAACAGGAAAAACTGGAAAGCCCTAATGCTGACAGAGACTCAGTGTTAGTGCAAAGAAAATTATGTGTGAGCTTCTAATGTCATTATGTAGCTTCAAAGCTGCTAGTGTGTTGCTGGGGTTCCATGTGAGCCTCTTCGTTCAGTTCTGGGAAACTGAAATAGTGCTCTTAGTTATAATCCCCTTCAAACTGGAAAGCTTTCTGCAAATTAGGTAACCTCAGAGAAGAGCAGCAAAAACCATAAAGGGATCGAATGAATTGTCTGATGAGGAAATACTAAAACAATGTCTATCACATATAGACATGGACATAGACATAGATATCAAATTAGATACATCCTGGGAAGACCACATTTGAGGAAAGATATGATAACTCCCTCTAAGTATTTGAGATACTCAAGATATAAATAAATTGTTTGGGGTGAAAAACACAAATAGACCTAAGAGTGATTGGATGTAATAGTAAATAGTACTTTAGGCCAAGTATCAAGAAAATTTCCCAGTTTTGTGATCTGTAGAATAATCTCTCACAACTGCGAGAAGTATCATCACTTGAATCATTAACAAACCAGAGTGATGAGTGGACAATATGTCGCACGGTTCCTTACTGAGAGATATAATAAGCCTTTTCCATCTCTCACTGATATGATGTTATGATTCAACATTTCTGTCTCTCAAACACTGCATAAAGTTAGCTGCTGCTAGGAAGTGGCAGAAGGAATATTCATAGCTGTATGACTTTAATTCTTAGAACCATCCAAATTCCATAGAAATCCCTATGGGGTATCTGACCGAAGCGAGCCTGATAACTTGTACACAAGGGAAATGAGAGAACGCAGGTCTGCGCAAGGAACAGGTGAGAACCTTATTGTGCTTGCTTGAAAGAAGACCAGGGGAAATGCAGCATAACCTGCAGGGTTAGATAGCTTAGAAGTGAGAGAGAGGAGATAGCAAAGGGAGGGATGGCTGGCCACTCTCCTTCTCACCAGCTCCTGATGGCTCCCCAGTGCCACTAGCGGTATTCAGCTTGCCCGTGGGTCTGTCTGTCAGAATCCATTGCACGCTGTAGTTCCATCCTGGAGGCATCTCCCCAGTCCCTTCCTTAACTAGTGCTTCCAAAAGAAGACACAAATGTCAACCAATTAATCAAAGTCTAACTTAAGAGCTGCCATGAATTTTTCAGCACAGAACTCTCAGTCCTCAGATCTGAATTAGTTGCTGTTCACTTTGGAATAAAAGCAGGCTGAAACACAGTGACTGTGTCCTAAAGAAATAGGGATGAGAAAGATCCACTTAATACAGTAATGCACATACTGTTCAAGTGAAGCATCTGACTTGTCAGTATTTCCACTACACATCTTAGAAGCCCTTGCCCCAGTACCAGGAAGAACAGACTGGCCCTTTCTACCACAGCTTTCAAGGGCTGTGTTAAATTCGTATTTTGAAGGACTTCAAAAGTTGGATATAAAAGTATGTTTAACTATGGCTACAAGTCTATACTCAAAGGACCTTTTTCATATTAAATTGGAAAAAAATCCATTGGCTCAAATTTATTATATAAATAGAGAGGAAAAACATAACTCTCCTTTTATTTTGTATTCAAGGGCTTGAGTTACGTGTAGCTCCTAGACAGAGGTCCATGAAAAGGAGTGGGGGGAAGGTTGGCATGAATCTTCTGTCCTGTATAAAACCCAGAATAAGGCCTATGAACTATTTAAGTCCCAGTTTGATAGCCTGTGGTGAGGCTGTAAATGATCAATAAACTATGTGCTGGACCCTACACAAGAATGAATTATGCCCTTCTAGAGCAACCATTATCTGCATAACCCTAGTCACATAAGAACACTTAGACAAAATGGGGACTTCGGGTAAGTCACTCCCGTATCACAGATGAGATTAGACAGGCAGATAGATGTTTTAGACAGGACTGAACTATGTGGAAACAATTTGATAATGTGAAACAAAATAGCTGGATGAAAAATAGCATTTTAGTCAATTAATTAAAGAAACTAAACTCTTATTCCCTTCTGCAAGATCTGAGCTCTGTCATTTAAGTGCCCCTGTGGTTTGTTACTAGAACAAAGAAAAAAAGTGTCTTTTCTCTCTGGTCATTTTTCCTTCCAAATCATTTTCACAGTTCATTGACACAACTGGATTCCAATAATAAAATCAGCTAGCAAAATAAACTGTATTACTTTGCCCTTCAACTCCTCCATTCTTGTAACAATATTTTTGGAAATTAAATTTTTCTTTTAAAAAAAAAAATCAGTGTAAGAAAATTGTTTGATTTTTTTTAAATTTCTGATGTTATTTTGGCTGAACCATTTGGGTTCCACACACAAAAAACCCCCAAAAACAAACAACAAAAAAATAAAACAACATTAGGTATGGTAAGAAGAGAATCTGGTATAATATTTGTTCTAAGTGAGGCCTTTTAGTTAAAACTTATCTGTCTCGATGGTGAACCTGATGCAAACAGAGCAGAACGGATGGTGATTAGCTATGTCTTGAATACATAATATTAGTAAGTCAAGTTTACAGTAAATGACAGCACATTTTAATGCATTTTGAAAATCCAATATTACACACTTTCAATACTTGTATCAGAAGTCTGAATCAGCAAATTACAGCTGAAGCCTGCATCAGTATAAATAAATGCATTCCTTTGTACCTGCTTGCAAATGTACATAGAAGACTAATGCCCTTAGGAGGAAAACCACATGTATTATTTGCAAAATCCAACCATAAACAATTGCACAGCCACTGATGCAGCATTATTGATCACCAATAAACTTGACAGCTTCACATAACTGTCTATTTTGTTACCTCTGCAGTGAAAAAAAATGCCAAATGCACTTTTAAATATCAAGGAAGAAAAGCCATTTATTGCATTATTTACAAGGGATTCTTAAATGCAAATGGCCTGATTCCAACAGTAAATCAAATGCCCATTTAAGTCAGGTCTATTGATTGATCAGGCCCTATACCAGAATTAACACAGCTGAAATAAATGGGGTTCTTTAAATTTACCTCCAGTGTAACTTGCAGTGGATTCTAGTCTAAATAATGACATTTTGAATGCTATTTTTGCGTGAACATCACCCGGTCCTTATAATTCTCAGTCTTTAATCAAGGAAATGCCAGTTAAAATCAAAGGCATTTGTCAGAATTAGAATTTAGTCAAATCTCTGAATCTCATGTGCCTCTTCCTGCATTTAAATTGTATGAGAGATAATTTCATTGAGTTTTCTACTCAATTTACCCTCATCCTTCAACATAAATGTAACAAGAAGCACCACACCCTCCCTTCCTCTTTGCCCCCATATTGGTATAGGTAATATTATGCAGAAACATGTGGCAGAACCATAACTAGACCCCAGACCTCTTGAGTGCAAAGCATTGACATGAGCCACAAAGACATCTTTTGGGAGCAACATGGCCAACCACTGCTAAAGCAATAGCTTGTCTCTCAAAGGCAGTGCCCAGGGCTCCTGGTCTAGTTACCTCCCCTCATTATGCTACTGATGGTCTCAATCACTAACAACGCTCTGTATGGTTTTTTCTATGTACTGGATCCCTTGGACCAATTGCTTGAAAAAAAAAAAAAAGATAATAATAACAAACTAGAAAAGAACCAAAGTATTTGCTTGGGGAAGAAAATTGCCAAGAATTACCCCAGTATCACATAACAATTAAGGAAAAAGGGAAATCAGATTTTTAGCCTATCTACCATCATGCATATAGCAGCAAGAGTTTTAAGAGGCATGTGTATCTGACTAGGAATATGAGACATCCACAATAAATCACTGTCAGAGAAAGCGAGGAAGTAATTCCTTAGCAGCCATCATGATCACAGCAAAACAAGGAAGCCCTTCTGCTTCAGTGCACTAGTCTGTATCAAACATTTCTGTTCACTTTCACAATTTAAACTGCTTAGGGTTTAATACATGAGATACGAGATACTTCTTTTTTTTTTCTTCTTACACAATGCATAATTAACTCATTGCCCCTGTGTGCTGTGGAGGCCAGTGGTATTATTGGGTTCAAAGAGATTAAACACATTTACATTGGATAAGCACAGAAAGAGCTATTAAAGCCCACTGAATAAGAACGTCACTTCAGGGTCACAGTATCCCTAAGCCTATGACCGCTGGTAACTGGGAGACTATGATCACTCTATGCATGCCCCCTCTCTTGCGCCCTTCACCTAAAGTGTCCACTATTTGCTACTACCAGGGACAGGATGCTGGGTTAGATGGACCTTTGGTCTGACCCAGTATGGTAATTCTTATACGCTGACATAGAAAGACAGCTATAATGACAGACAGCCATTTGTAAGTAGTCCCAGACAGTGCCTATGTCAAGGCATATCTGTGCAGCTCTTAGAACCATAAGGCCTTGATCTTTTCTAGGGCCTTGTATTCCTATAGTTTATCGCAGAAATCTTCACCTACTCAGATTGCTCTAGATATTGCACTGGGGCACCCTACTCCTCCCAGAAAAAATGTGCATGCATTTCACCGGCACATTTCATTTCTAAGCATGTCCTGGCCCCCAGTACATGCAATCTTTGGTTCTGTTTCCCCATGAACTCTATTAGGACATTCTACCATCTGCTACCTCTGTGACAGATGTCTGCATGATTGACAGATCAGGCTAAATATAACATATCAATGCCCCGTATGCTCCAATGACTCCAAATTTAGTGTCTTCTATTGTATGCTATGCCTCAATATAGCACAGAAAAACAAAGCATCTTTCATATTAAAGTATTCTTCCCATTCGTGCCACCCCAGCATGACGCAAGGACAATGTAAAAAGCTCCTGCTGTCTTCAGAGAGTGCCATTGGGGGATTAAATGTGTCATTTTCAACTCAGCAGCAGTAAATAATCAGAAAAATGAAGGCGCTCTACTCTGACCAACAGCAGATTTGAGCTTAATTGGTGTGTTTACTGACAATGTACAGCACAGATGTAAAACCAGCAATGGCAAAGCATTCACAATCACAGTTGGAGAGCATGTTGTAAATGATGCACGCTCACCAGGGAAGGGCTGCTAGGCTCTGCATTCCTGCAGGCAGCAATGAAAAGTTTGCTACATTGTGCAGCTGGGCAAAGCTGGTTTGCAACCCACTGCACCCATCCACACACATCAACACTACCAGCAAGACACTGTTCCTTTGATGGCCCTGTAAACTACAGACTTCCAAGCAGTAAGCAGTGGTTAATCAGGTGAGAATAATGTCTTGGTGGACAGAAGTGGGTAAGATTCAGGTACTGAAAAATATTGAGAGCAGTAATGTATCTGACTCTTAAATACAGCTTTCCTGAGAAAAAGAGGAGGAAATCCCACAATGCTTTGGAAACATTCATGCAGACTTAATCCCACCCACCTCTGAAATCCAACCACATGTCTGATGATTTGGTCAACTGTTTAACCATTCACCATACTGCTAACCAACACTGGCGACTTAAAGGAGAAAATGAGATGTGGAATGGCAATTGCAGGGAGATGTCATTACAGACACTAGAAACTGACCAATATTCCCCATCTGAAAATACCTATTCTTCCTCTTTAAAAGGCCTTTTTTAATTACAAGTAGCCAGACCATTCATTTTCCATCCTGTCGATCCCAGACCTTGGCTTCTGCTACCATGATGGGGCTCTGCAGTAGTTCTCAAACAAACACAGCTACTTGGTCACCAAAATCATACAACTTTCCCATTCCTGGACCTTCTTTGAAGCCTCCCAGGTGAGTGCTGACTGTTTAGTTTGCTTGATTAAGCACTCTGTAGAGCACAATGATAATGATTATGTTTAGGTCTTACATCCCTGTTTACTCTGGACAGAGCTCACCAGCCTCATCATCCATAGCCCAATCCAAAACCCTATGAAGACAGTGCAAGGACCCACGCTGACTTAAGTCAGCTTAGGCTTAGGCTCCTGAAAAGCAGATTTCTTCTCCCTGAGAGTGACAGTTAAAAAAGCCAAATGTTACGGATATCAGCAGAAACCCCAGTAGGTCTCTCTATTTCATATACTGTAAAAAAAAAATCAGATTGACCAGAGAGAAACATATTTTGCAGGTTTGTATCTTGTATTGCTATCATTTTACTTTGTGCAGTTTGACATGAGATAAAAGACTTTACAAAACAAAACAAACTTCCAAGCTCCATTCTGTGGGTTTCCATGTGCTTTTTATTAGTTCTTTGTACCAAGAACAGAAGATGGTTGTTTTGAATGGTGCAGAATCTAAGCGGTATTGCCAGCCTCAAATATTAAAAAATGCAAGTTGGACTCCAAAAAAAATCACATCATTTATAATAATAATACCACTAACAACAACAACAACACATTTGGTGTTGTCACTGGAGTCTTCTAGTTTCTGAGCCAGAGGAGACATCTTAGGACCATTTTAAGTTTTCTCTTCCCCTGCAAGAGACAGATGCTGAGGGGATACCTATGCTGTCCGTGGGACATGCCTGCTCTGTGCATGTTGTGTGCAAAAGGGTGTAACACAGTTGCTCTTAGCAGGGCACTGGGTGCTTGCCAAGAAGCATGCCCAAGACAGAGAACTGGCCTGGGGCCAGTGCTGCAGTAATGGTAGCCACGTTATATTACCCTCATGGTGTAGTGTGAAAAGAGTGGAGGTGCTGTGCATCACTATGTTGCTCCTTCAAGCAGTCCTGTAATGGTGTAAACATGCCTGTATGTTTTAAAATAGAAATAAAAGTTGAGGTTCTTGTCTACCCACAGGAGTTGGGACTTTAAGCAACATGCTAAGTACCACGAGCCTCACAATAAAATCATGAGAGTCCACAGAAACATGATCAGGGGCAGGCTGTGAGTACTACATCACGAGATCAGTGTTGCTAACTCATGTTTTTTGGCATTGTTCTTAAAGTCTATGCTTTGGGAATGTGAAAAACTTAGCTCTTTCTTTTATACATATGAAGCTATTTATACGAAGATTTTCACATTCGTGCAGTGTACACTTTAAGAACAACACCAAAAATCATGAGAGTTGGCACCGCTGTGTCACAGATATAAGCAAGAGCAGGTCTGTGTACTCAGAAGGAAAGGTATAGAATGAACGTAGAATTAACATATTAATTAGATGTAATTAGAATAAAAGGTAATTAAAATAATTAATTTGTGTAGAATTAATTATGTCAGTGCTTCTGACAGCAGCTGCATGCAGGAGCAGAAGAATCTGCTGCTGGAGTTGTTACAGCAGGGTGCCGGGATACTTCGGCCATAGCTTTTGCCCTGTTTTGCAAACTTTTCATCGAATTGCTGAAGAGACAATCTTAGATCAGGATGGAAGGAGCACGTCGCCAAAACGGCCATCGAATGCTGAGGCTCTCCAGTGTTGATGCCTGCAATGGCTCCAGCAATGGCCTTACTCTGATCCTCTTCTTGAGCAGGACCTGTACTTTGCTCATTAAAACTACTCTGTAATTTCAGTTAAAAGCTGCGCACCTTCTAGTCTGGCTCTGAGAAAATATTTAATATAACCAGGGCTGAATTATTTGTTGCCATAACCAGAGGTTTTGGCCCCAACACATTTTACTTAGCAAACAGAAGCTGTGTGTAGCAGAACTAGTAATTGTTTTCAACAAAACCTCAGCAAAGGATTTTAGCAAGCAAATATACTGAATTATAGATAGGAAACTACTGGAATCACAGGTAGGGACCTACCACAATGCCCACAAAATCTGCAATAAAAAAACTCTTACTGAAATAAAGTGCTGCTCCCCAGGCAGCAGTTTTCCGGGTGCTATGACAGCTCCCTGGGGCCAGGAGGTGGCAGAGGGGTCTGCCTGCTTAAAGGGTGGCTGACAAGATGGCCACTACCCCCCCCCTTGCTGCTAATTGGTGAAGATGGGCAGGGCTGCATAACTGCCCTTACAGCCAATCAGTGGTGAGGGGTGGGGCCACCAGGGCACTCAGCCAATCAGAGGCATGGGGGGTATGCTACACTCCACCCACAAAATGGCTGCTGGGCCCCAGATTGTGCCCACAAAATTGGTAGGCAGCCACCCCAAAATTGGTAGGTCCCTAATCATAGAGAAGGAGGGAGAGGCCCTCATAGGTCTCATCTGTAGGGGTCTACCAAGGCAAGGTGGCTGCTGGCTGATTTTGCAGGGAAACCACAGTTCTGGCAGCCATTTTCACAGATGGAGCACCATGGGTCCCACCCAAGCCTCTGATTGGCCAAGTGACCCCAGTAGCCCCACCCCTTGCTATTGATTAGCTGTGAGGGCTATCCATTATGTGACTCTGCTCCTCGCGGCCACCAGTTGGGGACCCTCAGGAGGTCACCTAGTCCAACCCCCTGCTCACAGCAGGACCATCCCCAGCTAGATGACTTCCCCCAGAAGGGGCTGTGTAATCGGGATTCAGTGGCCAAAAGGACTGGGGAACCAACATTTTATTTTTGTTGAATTTTTTTGCAGGAAGCATGCCAAAAACACAGACACCGTGCTTTTTTGCGGACCCCTGGCCAAAATCGCCATTTCCGCAGAAATTGTGAAATCACAATTTTTGTAGTTCACTCATCATCTGGTCCAAACCCTTGCCTGAAGCAAGAGAACTCCCATCCAAGCCATCCCATGCAAATCCATTGTCTAACCTCTCAGCAAAATTATAGTCAACACCAAGGTAACAGAAGACATGACACCCTAATCTGCCAGAGGTAAAGCAGGTGAACCAAGCAGACAATGTCCTGCTTCTTTAAAGTTGTTTATATACGTACAAGAAATCCTAGGAAGAGGGCCAGACTCCCCACTACAGGGGAAGACAAAAAGACCCCCACATAGTCCATACCAATAGCAGCCCTAACAGCACAAACCAAAGAGTTTTTTCCTGTGTGTCATGTGACTAGAAATTATCTGCCCCAGCACTCATTTTTGCTGGAAAACACTACTTGTTAAAAGGGAAATGATGTTCGAATTTGAAAAAAAAAAAAGGGGAGAAGAAAAGAAGTGTTAGGATGTCAAAATATTTCATTTCAATCTTTAAAGGACAGAATATTTTGCTTTGCCGTTCTGAAGCAATTTTTCATTTCAGTTTAAATTAAACCTGAACAAAATTAAACAAAAATAGAAACCCAACAAACCCAAAAATAGCATTTTGAATGACCCAAAGCAGTGGTTCCCAAACGCTCACAGATTGTGCCCCACCAACTTAAAACAATACAACCCTAAGAACCACCAGCAAATTTTCCAGTTCAACTCATGTACCACCAGCATTTTTTTGTCATATAAACTGATTATAATTAATCTGTTAACGTGTACCCCTGACAGGTTGTTTGCACACCACCGGTGGTACCCATAGCACAGACTGGGAGCCAATGACCCAAAGCTACTTGTTTTCCAGAATCTTGTTTCACAAGAAATGTTCAGTTTCAGAATACAAAGAGATCTCAAAGTCTTGCTTCCCACAAAACAGAAAATCTGGTACACCGCCTTCTCTGCATGCTAATCTAATCTGCATGCTCAGGAGCCACTAATAGTGTGAAGTTGCATGTTACACATAAACCATACCCAATCTGTGGAAAGTTAAGCAATGCTGAAGTTAGAATGTGCTCTGAGCAGTTGTGCTAGAGGCATGCTCTCTAAGCAGTGTGCTAGAGGTGATATCTTTTATTAGATCAACTAGTTGCAATTTTTTTTCTTTATTAGCAGTTAGTTGCAGGTGAAAATGTAGTATCATTTCTTGCCTGCACTGCTCAGATGTGCCATTAGAGGGCTGGTGAGCAGGGTCTGACTGGGAGCCAGGACACCTGGGCTTTATCCATAGTCTGGGTAGGTGGGTGGGGAGAGGCTAGTAGTGGTGCATCCTAGGATGCTGGAAGGCTGCAAATTGCTTGTTTTTCATCTGTAGAGCAGACCATAATTGACATAAGCTAGGTAACAAGGCTGAGTTAGCTCCTAAAGCATAACTTTGAGATGCACAGAGGGCATTTAGCACAAGTTATTGAGATTTAATGTGCAGGCACCTGTGTTTAAAGTGCTTTTAGTGTAGTCTAAGTGTAACTTGTAACTTCACCTTAAGTGCCTATTAACAATGTGGGGTCCAATCTTATTCTCACAAACTTGTATATTATCACTGATTTAAATGGAGCCTCACATCAATGTAAAATCCGACTCAGGCCCAGGTATGGATCAGGAGCGTCTCGAAAGTGAATTAGAACTTTGGAAACAACATTTTTTATGTAATTTGTGAGACGTGGATTTATAAATGTCCATTTAGGGCTCAGGATTATTCCAACAGAGCTCTGTTGAACTCTACATATATATTGAATAAATGAATTCACATGATAATTATCCAACAGAAACAATAAAGTCTATCGGCGCAATACCACTATATACTGCTTGAAATAATCTTGGGGCTAATTTTTCTCTTCTTCAAGTCATAGCTGAAGAATTCTGTTAGGTCCGTACCCATAACCTTGGCACCTGAGCACATTAGGCTTGAGCATGTGTAGCCTACTCAGAAATATAGCTACCATCTATACCCTTTTTTTCCCCATTCACCTGAAGAGCAAAACTGGTGTCACTCCACTGAGAGAGCTGGGGGTCCCAATGGAAGGATGTAGGTTGAAGCTGAAAAGATCTGGACTTTAGAGAGAATCCTCTGCCTATCCAGGCATTTTGAGGCAAGTGAAAGGCTGAGTATGGAGCAAGGTGTATGCAATCAACCCTAACCTAGCCTCATTTTGATGTTGTACTTAAGACCAAGTTTAAGCCCCACTGCTTTCAAGGGTTTAAGTGATGCCCAGAACAAGGACCTGTTGTAGAACTGAGCTCTACTGTAGGCAATTCTGCCATCCAGAGCATGGAAGAGTAGCTACAGAAGAGCTGCACAGTCCTTGTGTACCGGGGAGGAAGGGAGCTTGTCCCTAAATTCTTGCACAGACCACTATGTACAGCTAGCATGGTTGGGTTTTAGAACTGAGCCGTGACCTTATGGGCCAAATCCTATTCTGTCTACTGGAAACCTAAATGATCCTAAATCCTATTTCTTCAATGTCACAGTCTGAAGGCACACGTCAAGAAAATGGATGCCAACATCAAGAGTTTGAAGGAGCTGGAGGCCAACTGATTAATGGTGCTGCAACCTCAACCAAGCAGCAGCCCACTTTGAAGTAAAGCGTCTTGCCCTTGAAGCAGAGAAGAAAGAGTGGAGGAAGGAAATGGAGAGGAATCCCAGCCTGCAGCCTCCTTTCACCTGAGGAAAGATCTGCAACTTCTGAGAAAAGGTCTGTGGCTCGAGGTTTGGACCCATCAATGAGCCATGAGTATCATATCATCATCTGAGCCTTAAAAGTAAATCATAAGTAGTGAGAAGGAGGAGTTGGGAAGGGATCCCTGTTTTGTGATAGTTGTTTTTCTATGACTTGGAGTAGAATAAGACCACACTTAGGCATCTAAGTGGACTCAAGAACATAAGAGGCAGACTAGTATCTGGTCCCCTATGCCTCTTAACTGTGGCATATTTTCAGCTTCATTTCATTTCATTTTTTCTTACTTGTATCTCATATTCAGTACAACTACCAAATATAAAATCCTTACCAGCCAGGAAATTAAACTGCGTGTACTTATACTACCATGTTACATAGAAAAAAAAAATGGGACCAAACCAGGATCCTACTTCGCAGCACAGCAACATCACTTGTGCTCAAGGGAATTCCACAGCAGGTAGAAGAAAATGGAACCTCTTGCTCAGTTTGTGACATAAAACAATTGTATGTCTATTCCTCCACTGCCACAGCTTCCTCCACTGCTAGTTGCAGTTATAATGATCACACTAGACTGTCCCTCAGCCAAATCCTCTTCCTGTGAGTCAGCTGCAGAGGCTGCTGCAGAGCTGTGCTTCTTGGCACACAACAGATATGAAAGCTGACCTCCCCATCTCCTGCAGCTCCACTGTGTTCTGTCAGGGACCGGGTGCATGCTCTCCATATTTATTCACTCCATTTATTCTCATTAGTTCCATTAATAGTATGCACTATGCATTATCTCTGGATCTTCCTCACACCCAAATCTTCTCACCCCCTCCCTAGCTAGCTCTCAACCTCCCTTATCCAACTCATAACTATAAAACATGGCAGACCCTTATATTTTTAAAGACTCGTATGAGGCTTTGCTTCCTCTCTCATTGAATTGAATGCATTCTAACTCTAAGGTGAAAACTTCTGAAAAATTGCCTGGGGGCTGAGGTCTCCTGGCTTTGTGGTTCTGCAAACTTGCTCTTTTAATAAACAATTAGCAATTTGCATGCATCATTTTTAGCCCAAACCTCAAAGGATGGAAGATATCTGACAGTCACAAGGACTGTTTGGCTGCCCAACGATAATGCAGATGGGTAAGTCTGGTAGGCTTGCATCCAATGTACTTGTTAACAGAAACAGCAAGTGAACATCCTCAACCACTAGCAGCTGTTTTGGGAAAGTCATGAAGAATTGGTGAGGGAAAAATGGTAATGAAAGGGGACTTTGGGGGCAGGGAGGGTTCAACATGGTATTAATCTTCAGGAAATTAAGAAGGAGTGATCCTAGTAATTACAATCAGGCAAGTCCTGCTTCTGTTCTTAGACAAATTGTATCATAAAAGGAAAGCAGCAAACCTGCAGGGCATGACTGTCCTTCTGTGATCTCCAAAGGGGTCAGTGGCACTTGCATGCAGGGAATTTACTGGATAACAGCACCATACAGACCTTAGTTTTATAAAAGAAGCCCCAGATGCATGCTAGAGAAACCCAATCTTCCACTCCAGCAGAATTACAAAATTAATGGATGAAACCATCAGTGTAATAGAGCTGGCCTCTACAAAAGCATTTAATGCAACATCTCAAAAACAGACTTCCCCTATGCCTGAAGAAGGGTGTTTGTACCCAAAGGCTTGCAAAGAACAATTTCTCCAACTATTTAGTTGGTCTAATAAAAGATACCGCATCTCCCCAAAGAAGCTTGTCTGCCCATGTCTCAAAAATGGTGCTGAAAAAGTAACTTCCACCTGGACTGGACACTAGAAGAAGGTGCATAAACAAAGGGTGAAAATGCACAGCAAAGTATTGAACTGGAGTAAGGTACTAAGAGTTCCCTCAGCTCTTAGTTACATCAAGGCAATTCCTTTGGTTTTGCAGAATTATAGGGCAATTCTGTCAGACAGAGCCAGAAAAGCCCGGCAGACAGACAGGTCCAAGGAAATAAACATATGAAATCCAACCTGGAAAACCTGCAAGATACTCAGGTGGACATGCACATATTACACTTAGTTCCACCGTTAGGTCAATCTAAGTGTCGATCCGTACAGGCATTCAGCGAGGTTAGATTAGGGAAAAAATGGCCAACCTGATCTAAATTAGTTTACTGAGGAAGTGAAAGTTAGATCAAGACTAGATTAGCCAGATCTACCAAATGTCTGCATGCATTGGAAGAGCACCTAGGGCTCAGAAAGCCCAGCTGCTTGCTCCAATCCCAGGGCTGCCTTCTTCCTACCCCCCACCCCCCCACTGGCTATTTTTAGCCCTCCGATACTCCCACCCCAGATAGACAACACCCCCAGATCCTGCCATTACGCTCCCTGACTCTGGTCCTCTCCTCCCATGTCAACTTCTCAGGTTCCTGTTGTGGCTCCTGGCACCAGCGGGTGTTCCCAAGACACTTCCAGTATACATCTGAGTGGCTTAAAGTATGTCATACCCAATCTATTATCACATAGCTAACATATGCACGTACCCCAGGTGTCTTATACCACTGCAGTCAATGATCCACTACTGCTAAAGCAGATTCATTGTTTTCCAGGTGATTTGGCATAATGTGGCATCACATACAGATGAAAAAAATTAGGCCTCAAGGGAGCATTCATTTGAATTTGACAGGAGAGCAGTACACAGGGCTTGTTTGGGAAGTCCATAGCAACATGCACTTTGGGCCAGAGATTCTTTTGCAATAAGAGTGTGCAATATTACCAAACCAGAAGGGTCATTTTAAACACCCACATGACACAGGTATTATATGACTACAAAGGCCCAAAGCAGCTGAGAGTCAGGTCTAATGCTATCTATGGGAACAGGAACAAGCTTTGCAAAATCTCAACAGAGACCTCAGTTGATATTGTTCACCAAGTTGCGTGAAAACCCTGCAATGCGTAATGGCCAAGGGAACAATGTGTCCACGTTTTTCGGGAGACTGTACCTTAAATACATACTGAGTTCTAGATATTTCTGTCCCAGAAAAAGATTTCGGCTCACTGGAGTGAATCCTTACAAATCAACTTCAAAAACCCTTTTACTATATTAGTAATCCTTCTCTAAATTCCTGCCAGTTTGTCAGTATAATTCAACATAATTCACAGGTTAAAGGTACTGAAAGGTAATTCACATGTTAAAGTATAAGATGCTTCCATATACCAAGCATATGAAAGAAGTAAACAGCAACCACGAAGAAGACTGGTACAAAGTGGAGATGATAAATAGAAAAGATGAGATAATATTGGGGGAAAAGCAAATTTAGGAAAGAAAATGTTCCAAGAGTAAAAGCCTCTTGGAGAGAATCGGAAATCCCGTATTATTGTTTCTTCTTCCTCTGTAAAAGTAGCACAATCCTCAAAGGATTGGTTCATCAGATAAGGGTATTATACAGACTATTTTGGATCTCCCAAGTGGTATGAGTAAGGAGTAATTCCTATATTGGACACAACACACAAGGGACAAGCTTGTAACAGATCCTGGAGGAGAGGTCTTTTTCATCGGTAATTGCTCTGATGCTGTGATTTGTGTTATTGGATATTGTATGGCCAAGTGCCATGCAAATCTTTGAAAACATCAAAATAGCAGCGAATACATTCTGAGTACAGATGGTCAAAAATATTCCCATTGAGACAGGCTTTGGTGGGTACCAGGTTGTTCCTTGAGGCAGGGTTTATGTTTGCATAGCACTCAACTCAGTGGGGCCCTGGTTTTTACATCCTACTACACTAAAAATATTAAAATGAATTATTATTAATGATCGCAGCTTGAATGCCACAAAAGAAAATGATTCCATGATTAAGTTCTATGCTTAACCACAACAATCCTGCTCAACAGTCCACGTTAGGAAGAGCTTTCTCTGAAGAAGGACTGTCACAGATCCCATTTGTGAGTATCTCCTATAATACATCATTAAAAGAGTGTCTAGTTCCTTCTTTGGATGTTTTGGAAAGAACATACAGTAAATGCAACGGACTGGGATGAAGGTAAGCTATCGCCTTAACTATAAATATACTTACATATATAGGTTCATGGACTCCAGTTGTCACTTAAAATGATTGAGATTCAATATCCATGAATAATTGTCTACTTTCCCATCCTATACCTCAGTCATAGGGTCTCCTCTGACCTACCCTAGTTTTAAAATGGTTCGTCTCAGCTGAACTGTTGTTCAAACTGTCTTGATCAATTTTTAATAACATTATCCATGTTCTGATAATTCATTATGTAGGTTTCTTATATGCATAGTAGTCACTCTCAGCCAGGGTGCTGCATCACCCTAGGGTGCCTTGAGATCCTCTCAAGGGCGCTGCAGGGTGCCACACAATGTTTGCACTGCTAGGTATTCAAACATAATTCACAAGAGAAACCCAGAGATTTCAAATAGGAATTCATAGTGTTAAAAGCACTCCGGTTTGCTGCGGTTTTTCTGTGCTCTTTCCATCAGAATATTTCCTCTATTTTTATTTTTGTTTGTTTGTAATAAAAAAACAAAGTGAAAACTAAGAGCTAGCATTTTCCATGGGGTGCCTTGAATCTAACAAGGGGTGCCTCAAGTCTATAGGATAAAGCCATAACCTTTCCCCTTTGGGAGTAGAGATAGTCTTAGGTAGAGTGGTCGCAATTCTGTTGCATGTGCCGATAGCCGATGCAAGAGAAGTCTCATTGGAAACACGAAGTCCCTTGCCACGTTTTCCAACGGTGGGGAAGGGGAAGGCCAGTGAGTCTGCGACAAGGCAGATTCACTTGCTCCCGCAGGCAGGACTCAATTGTCACAGCATATAGCTGTGTCAATAGTTTGCATCAGCGAAAAGGATTTTGTCATTTCCCAAATTTGCCCACCTCTCTGAAGATCCCTCACTCAGGGTCAAGATAGCAATTTGTCTTGATGAGGAACAAATTGGTCATAAAGGAGTTACCCCATATAAAATCACTGCACGTGGAATTTAAATATTCAATATTAGAGCTTCTGAGGGGAAAAACAACGCTTTTCTGATAAAACTCTCCTTCCTAACGCCACATTTGTTTACCCAGCTTCTTGGGTATCACCGGGGATCCTGGTTTTCTCTGATTTAAAAAAAAAACCACTTTTCAGTTAAAAAAAGGTAACCCCAAATCCACATTTTTCTGAGAGTTAAACTAAATGCCATTCGTATATGCATCTATATTTAGCGTTGTTTCATTTTAACCATGGAAAAATGTGGATTTGGTTTTGTTTTTTTAAAAAAAAAACAAACACTGGGGATTTTTTTTTTTAAATTGGAGGAAACCAGGATCTCTGGTCATCACCAAGCTAAAATCCCTTGGCTGGTGATGATTAATAATGCTGTGAGAGTAAAAATCTGACCCCCAAAGCCTATTTTATCTGTTTGTTAAAATTATTTAATTACGAGCCCATCACCACTTCAGGAAAAAAAAACTTTAATTTTCTCTTTTCCCTTTTCCTGCCTCTGTCTGCTGATTAGGTCAAACTAGCTGCCACGATTTAGTACTCCTTTTTTGTGCTACTCCAGATCAATTTGATCCTTTCTGTACTTTCTTATATTCTTGCACCAGCAATCACTATCTGAGACTAGCGAAAATTCATTCCAAGTCCCCTGGAAATCAGATGCCAGGGCAAAAGACTTTTCTGAGTCAGGAAATCTACGGTTCCTTCTTTATACCAGATAACTACCCACCACAACAGTAGCCTAGCTAGGGTGGGGTAACAGGCAGGTGCCACAAGCACCGACTTGGGGGAGAGGGCGGAGGAAAATGGCTGTTACAGTAGCTGTGTGATTGCAAGTTGTGGCAGCGACTGGAAGCTGTCCCGCGTGTGGCTGCTGCCCCAGGTGCCCAGGCATACTATTACACCGCTGCACTGCAATGAGGATACCCCTGACTTATTGCAACAGACAGGAAGACAGAATTTGGTCTATCGCTGGAGGTGTATAGGTCCCTGAAGTACCTTAGGGGCATATTTTGCATCATATATCTCACATCACAACAGAGAGAAAAACTGAGCATTTCCTGAAAGGCCTCTGGCTGAGACTGTCTGGACAGTGTCTGCAACATTTGACTGTACCTGCAAAGGAAATAGGGGGTGGGGAATGCAAATTACATGCCCAATTCTGCTCTTGTTTTACATTTTTGTACGTCGGCAATAACTGCAAGCAGTGGTATTACTCTGGTTATACAACGGTATAATCAAGATTAGAATCCAACGCTACATTTTACCACAAATGATCATTTTTTTCTTCCCTCTCTTCTCCTGCCCCTTAAAAACGTTGACCAAAAATTACATTTTTAAATATGTTGTTTCCAAAATGTCACTGTGATGCTTTACTAGCCATGTAGTTCTGATGCCACAAGTTCCTATTCTCTTCTACGTTCACGACTTTCTAGGAAAACCTTCTCTAACTATATCCAAGAATGCCAGGATACATGGGGCACCCGCAGTAGAATGAGTTTGCTTGTAGGCATAGTAAAACATCCCACACAAAGTTCCACAGTGTCACAGCTATACCACCAACAGTACCCTAGCTAGGAAAGCTCACGTATCTCTTTACTGTGCTGCAGTGTTCGGCACAGAAGTGTATATTACTTGGTAAATTGCCATATTTGCTCAGGTCCAATATTTTTGGAAATGGGTAGCTACTTTGTCCACTCTGGGAGCATCTACGTGAGATGCTGACTGTGCAGTAGCCTAATAATACTGCACAGTAGCACGTCACAACTTGGACAGTGCTAATACACTACTGCACAGTGTTATTAGGCTACCGAGCAATAGTGTCATCTAAAGGACATTTGCCAGTGCTACTGCACAGTAACCTGGGTACTGCACCTTTATTTAGTACTTACTGATACAGACACTAAATAAATGTGCAGTAACAACTGCACAGTGGCATCTCATGTAGACGTGCCCACTTTTTCTGAATTAAATACCTACTGCTTTCTGGATGGATGAGGTAAGGTGATACTGAAAGATATGTAGCCAGAGGAAGAATTAAGTGAGTGTTTTTACATATGCTAGGCTGTGCCTACTCGAAACACTGACCACACAGTCATTACTGTGTAGTCATTTAGTACTTGTATAAACAAGTATCACCCAGTCAGTATACAGAACGGAGCTGGTTAGCACAGAGTAAATGGCTATATCAGAGTGACATGGGCAATGGTAGCAGATGCAGAACACATATACCAAAGTAACTTTTTCTGAGTAAATTTACTCACAATTTCCTTATCAGTAATTTTACACTGAAGAAAAGCATTTCCACCAGAGTAAAAGGCCCGTGTTATTAGTTCACTCCACTTTTCTTCTGCAGTCAGTTGAGAATATGCTGGAGTAAATGTGTGATGTGTCTGTACCCTAATTGGTGTATGCACTGAAAGGGTGACAGAGCTGGCTTAATTGTTTAAAAATCTGTCTCATCGATATTTTTGCCATCAAATTTGCTGGATGACATGTTCACCTGCTGTAAACGGTACAGCTAAACCGAAGTTGGAGACCTACAGTGATTTTCATCAACAGAGGCCCCACATCTACATACACCAGGATACAGGATTTATCAAGTTTGATGAGACCTAAACAACCCTTATTCCCAAAAGTAGCTCTCTTTTGAGCCTAACTCTGCTCTTAATCCCATCAGAGTAAATCAGAAGGAACTTGACCGAAGCTCATAGAATAACAAGAGTCTAAATTTGGACTGGGATCAGAAACCATCCAATAAGATTGTTTGTATGAGTACAGGTTGTTTATAGAGAAGGCTGCTAAGAATTTATCCCAAGGTTTGTGTCTTGTCTCCTTAGCTGGACCTTCCAACGAAGGATGATTCTGAAAATGAATGGCCATATATATTTCAGGAATATCCAGAGTTCTCATAATTACCAAAAATTAATCTCATGCTTCTGGGTTTAAGCTGGCATCTTGCCTTTAGGGAGGAGCATTACAATTAATCGGGCACAGATGATCCCACATTTACCAAACAGAGGGCTCATTCATATTTCCTTCAAATAAAGGGTCCTGGCTGTTGTCAGAAAACAGAATCCTAAACTATTGGTCTTACATACACACAAAGGTTGGATTAAACACCTGATTTATGAGTGCACAGATAGCTATCCAAATGCTACTGTTAGAATTTGCAGTCAATTGTGACCCATTATTTAAGTGTAGGAAAGTTTGGCCCAGTGGGAACAGAACACAATCCCAGATGCCTGGATTCCTTGGGAGCTACCAGCACTTGCTTCTGTTCTTTTCAGGACAGCAAACAGTAGAGAATATATTAATAATGAGAAGGGGACTGCGTATCTAATTCCCACGGTGCCACAGAACCCTACGTACAGTCATGGGTGATGCATGGGGGAGGCCTGGCGGGAGGAGCACATGCCCCACTGAGACTGGCCCTCGCCGGCTGGGGAGTGGGGGTGCCGGCCGAGGGTCCACTTTACACCCCCGCCTTGAGATTGGCTCTGGCCAGCACTTCTGGTTTTGCCACTGGCACTGTGATCAGCCGCTGGAGGACCCCCCCATCCCGGTCCGCAATTAGTCACTGATGCGCTCCCAGACTCTGGAGGCACCAGTCTCCAATGAGTACTGGTATCCTTGCCTTTAGCATCCCAAGGTGAGGGATGAAATCCAAGTTTGCTCAGCTCCTGTCTTTCTCGTTCTCTCCATCCTCCCTACCTCTCTCCTTGCTTCCGGTCTGTAGCTCACACTCTCTGTTCCCCTTCTACCTACCTTGCCAGAGGTGAACAACACACCAAGCAGCCCTAATACCACCTGTGACTGTTGGCAAGCATGATGCTGCACCGCAGATGAAGAAGAGTAAGCATACTTCCTCCAGTGTCCTATAGAAACTATACCAGGCTCACCACTCCACAGATACTGTGGCAGGGATTTTCCAGGCCCTGAACCTACACATTCATGTTTAGACACTGCTTGAGTTTTCAAAGGTCCCAGAGCTCTAAGCCCAATAGGAGTCCCTGCACCTCAGCCCTGCACATCCCACTGAAGAGAGAGGACTGGACTTCAGGAGCCCCCAAGGCAGTGAGTCTGCTCTGTTCCCTGAAGCCTTCAAGGGCTTCACATGCATTGGCTCTGTGGTGTCAGGCAGGGAGAAAGGCAGTTTAGAAATACTACTGCATGTATGTACTACCCACCTGCCCCACAAACGTGGGGAATCACTCTGTGCAAGAACTGAGCGAGTTTCTCCATTCCTAAAGCTGGCATTGTAGCTGCTAAGCATCAGCCCACTGATACTCCAGGCCTATAGGCTCAGGATAGGAGCACAAAACTGCAACTGAACCGTTTATGCTGGATTAAGTGGATTAAAGGAAAAAATTCCCCTCGTGTCTCTGCATGGCGATTGTACATTCTTCCCTCTCCGAGAACCTCTCAGAGGTAGAGACAGCAGCCAATTGCAATCAACACCCTCTGCCAGAAGCAACAAACCTGCTGTATCTCACTGTGGCAAGTAGTTCTTACGACTTTGAAAGACTCCTGCAAAAGTTATCTGAACACAAGGGAAACTAGTCTCATGTGTTGGACTGCATATTTGTAGACATGTTGTTTTACCTAGCTGGGCATCATAAAGACTGGAGCTAAAACAATTACTTGGTAGGCTGTAATTTAGTCAAATGATATCAATAGCTTAGAGTGTGTGCAATATTTATGAGCAAAGAGAGAGAGTGAGGGAGAGAGCTATTAAATCCATTTCCTAGAATATTCATAAAAAAAACCTAACAGCATCTCCCCGAGTCTAAGCATCATTGCTATGCTACCCAACACAAACACAGCGAGAACAAGTAAAGCAGAGAGGGAACCCGAAAAGCAAGTTAACCTATAAAAGCTCACGTAACTAATTAGGCACATTTTCCACTACACAGTTCCCTACAACCCTCTCCTTCAATCCCCACATTGGAAGGGAGGGTCCTGTCTTTGCATTTTTCCCTACAGCATCTGCCTTCCTTTAAGCTACTGTATAGAAATAATAATTAAAACATCTAAAAGATAATAGATTGTTCATTGTTTTTGTTAGTATTTCACTGTGGTTGCACCCATTGACCTCAATCAACAAGGACCCCCTTGTGCTGACATAGATCCTACCATGGCAGAAAAACATTCCTACTGTGACTGAAGAACGTGTGCAGGTTTAAATTGCCTATGAAGTACCATTTGAATCTCACAACCTCCTGCTTTCCTGTCTGGCATTAGTTCTGTTATCACCCAGAAACTTCTCAGACTGCCAGATACTACATTATCTCCACTCCCATTGATTCAACAGGAATCAAAGGCCCTCAGCAGCTTGAAGGATCAGCCAGAAATGGATGAATAGCCTCATTTGAACATCTTCCATCACTCTCTGCAGAGGTAAACTGCCTTTGTTCTCCAAATGAGGGGCCTGAATCCTCCTAGTTTTCTTCACACTAGTCATCTCACTGGGCCACTTACTGCCAACAAAACTACATCAAATCTGAGAATTTGCTCAATTCTACTCCTCCCTCCCTCCCCAAAATACAGAATTTATTCCATCACTTCTGAAACAGCACCTCGAGTAAGCCTAGAATCGAGAAGGCAACACTGTATCAGGCTGGGGCTACTTCATGAAGAGAGAAAGACAATGAGCTAAATTAATCCCTGCTGCAAATTCTCTGGGCTTTGATGGATTAACACCAGGAAGGAATACAGCCTATAATGCTTTCACTATTTTGTGAGGCAAGGCTCCTTTTCAAAACCTGAAATCTTTCACGGTCATAAAATTCTCTGACCAAATCCATTGATGACAGTCATCTAAGAGCCTACGAGAGGTAGCTATACGCACTCTCTCTCTTGCGCTCCCCTCCCCCCGTCCCCTGGGACTATTAGGATTTCACTGCACTTCTTCCTTTTAAAAATTTAATGAACTCATTTGTAAGGCCATGGTCAGGTTTGCAAGTTTTGTGTCTCGAGACAGTTGTAGGGGGGGGAGGGAATAAGATGTATGTAATAGCTTCCTGCTTATTTATCATTAAAGTCCATGTGTAAGGCAGATAATAGATTTACTCCTTAAGATATGCGATGCCATGAAAACAGCAAACCATTGCACTTGAAGCAAAATGATCACACAATTAACAGACATTGGAGGGTCTGATTCTCATTTACACCCAGACTGTTCTGCATCACCCTTGCATCATAAAAGGGGTGAAAATGGCCCTCTATTATGCCCCAGTCCTGATCTCCACTAAAATAGTTGCTACTATAGTGGAAAGACAAATTCTACAAGAAAAATATATGCTCTCCCCACTATAGCTAAAACCAGTTCTCTAAATGAAATCAAATGCATGGGCAAAATAGACTCTTTTATGACATTAGGATATTTGCTGAAATAAAAATATCTGAGAAGGAAAAAATAGGACATCTAATAGGCATTATTATATCAGCAAAATTTCCCAGGGTCATCCTGGCCTTATATATACATTATACCAAAACAGTATAAAGAAACCTTCCTATGAATTCAAATCTGGCCTAAGCTGTGCTCACTCCTACTACAGTACATAACACCATTTGATCCTACGAAGCTAAATTTACAAGACAGGTGCAAAAAGTAATTCTCTAGAGAAAGTGAGGTGATTTACAAGTTAATTTTTCTGAAGACAATTATAGCTTGTTTTCCTCCAAACCTCAGATCACATCAAGTTCATTTCTCTACTAATCATTCTGAGCTTTATTACATGACTATGAACAGCTTCCACCAACGTACAAGGAAAGAGAGAAAGAATGCATAATATTTTGCTAGTTTATGGCACCCGTGTGTGCATATCACTGCATTCCTCATTAAATACTCCATTATATACTGAGTATGCATTCATGTATGATCACACTGTGTTGTCAGACATACAGAATCCCGATGCAGGAAAAAGCAGGTTAAAGCAATTTTAACTCGTGCAACCCAATCTGTAGGGCTAGCTTCTCTAGTCTGCTGACTGAATGTTCATAAACACTTGAGCAAAGTAGGTGTAAAATACTACTGTGTCTAAACAAGAGAACTAGCCTGTCCACTGGTTCACTTCAGCATTGTCTGCCTGACTTCTGGCTTATAGCTTTCTGTATTTTCCATGGATGCACATAACTACAGAGGAAAACAGGAAAGAAGCAGGCCTTAAATTTTACCATTCATATTTGTATTATTTTCTGGAGGAAGAAGCTCAAAATATTACAAGGATACCCTGAAAATTTAAAGAAAAAATAGAAAAAAAAAACCCCTGTTCTGTTGCCTTCTCCTAGTTACCTGTATTCCACCCCAATGCAGTAGTCTTGTGTGGACATATTGATCTACTTTGAAGTGCACTGTGGGCTGGTACTTTTCAACAGAGCCTTTAAACCACTATAAAATGGATTTGAACAGAGACGTTTGGATCCAGAAAAAAAGAATACATCATATCAATGTCAATGGAGTGTATACTTTGAATATGCATTAGGGATTGCAGTTGTATAATATACAGCATTAGCCAGCTTCCATCTATATTCTTAATTAATAATTGAACACACTCCATACCATAGAGTTTTGGATTTCTTTTGAGTGTTCTCCCAAATATGCATTATACTAACTTGTATTAATATACAGCATATTTCATCTTGAATGTTCCCAAAGCATTTTCCAAATTTTATACACTGAGGAACAAGCTAGCACCACCCCCGAAATGCAGCAAATACTGAGATGAAACATGGCAGCTTTTAAATGGCAGCAGCAGAATCCAATATTAGAACAGAAAACAAAAAGTGGCAGAAGGAAGCATGCAGAAATCAAGTTTCATCACAACACCAGACAATGCCATGGATCCTTTCATGACCCACATCGCCATAATCATATTTAACTTTAGGCCCCACATGAAGGATGACATGGTGCTTCCTAATGCATGAGTAGAGACTAGGTCAGTACTGACTCAAAAGAGTGAATTTCCAACGCTCTTCTTGTAAAACCTTTAATTTGTGTTCCTGGACTCCTCTCCCTGAAGCAATGATCTAGCAACTTTCAGACGTTCCTAGATGCACAACACAATAGCCACAATGCAACTCTGTTAGATCCTCATTTCCACTAACCATGCACTGCCCTTAAGCCACAGCTATCTTCCCGCCAATCAGTTCACCTTTGATCCTCCAAAGGCTTTCCAGGCACCATGTAGTTACAGTACATACTCAGTAGCTGCTACTGCAGTATTAATATCTTAGCCATTTTGTAATTAAGAAATTAAAATATCAAAAGATTTTACACTGCATTAAAAACCCAGGAAGAGTCAAACCTCATTTATTTGAAACAAAAGGCATTTTATCGTTTAGCAAATCAGATCAGGAAAATACTGAGCAAACTAGCAACCATCCTTTCTTACTCTCACCCAAATGAAAAAAAGCTCATACCAATCAACTGGAGCAAAAAAAGTGCTTCTTGGGAGAAATGTCAGTAGAAAGTTAGTTTTTCCATCCAGGTTCCCAATCTCCTGAAAAGAGAGGTTAGTGACACAACACAACTTAACATACACTAATCGAAGTTGTATAAATCACTGTACCGATAAATGCAGTCATCCCAAGAGTTTATACACGTGGAAACCATTATGACTTGAGCAATCAGCAAAACAGATACCAAAGAAATGAAAGACATGCAACTACCTCCCTTGTAGTTTCGTAGTTATGGTAGGGCACTTGTTTAATCAGATCCTAGGGTCTTCAATGGACTGGAGGTGAATACTTCACACTGACAGCAAAACAGCAGCATGTTAAACACGTGAAAAAGAAGATGAAACAACTATCACAGCCTAAGTGATTCCATTCAATAAATACACGGAAGAATCTCTTGGTGGAGTCCAGCTCCCACAGCGAACCTTTGTGAAGAATTTAGTACAGAATTTCACCCAGGTATTTTGTATCCCATTTTTTCTGTGAATAATTAACTGATCACATCGATTTCCGAAGAAGAAATTGACTCATCCATATTTTTTTGATTGCTCATAGAGGCATAGCACAAAGAATCCTTCCAGGGCTTTGTTTGGATGGCTGGTTTTTGGGGTAGCTGGTTCTTCTGTCTCACTCATCCCTCAGCCATTTCAAACAAAGTTTGAACAGCATTAAACTGTGGCTTTGATTCTGTTTTCATCTACACAACAGTCAATCAGAAGCAACTCCACTAAAGTCCATGGATTTAAACTGCTGAAAAGAGAATTAGGCCATATGACTATGGATATGAACAGTAAAAAAAGCTCTGAACAGCAGAACAATTTATGAAAAATATCCCACGTGCTAACTAAGAACAAAATGGCAGAGGACACTCTTTGCAATTACCGGCTGTATCAGAGAAGTACTGTCGATTCCTTGATCATTCCCGTATCCATCGAGTTTTCAGACCAGGTCTCATGTAGGGATTGAAGGCCCAGCTCTCCTACCCGTTACATCTTAGTGTTGTTACTCACAGTTTGCATGGCTCCCGTGTGACAAGTATCAACCTGCCGCCTCAACCATATGCAGCTGGACTCTCTCGTAGAAAGAGTGAGACTGCTGCTAGACTAGCAGAATAACAACACTCATAAGCAAATCGTGTCAGATGAGGCCACACCCACTGCTCTTTGCATCTTTTCCGACATACTTTTCTTGCACTGAAATTAATGAGAGTTTTGCACTTGGAGAGAGATGGCAGGGACGGTAATGAGGCGGTTCTCTGGAAATGCATGACTTCTACAATTCAAAACCTAATGTACTAACATTCCCACCTAGTGAGAGGAGGACACCAAATATAGCACCTCATATTACATTTTCATTGCTAGCTATAAAAGGTTTCTATTCACATGTAATTATTGTCTTTCTGCTGGAATAAAATGTCAGGCATTTTAAGAAGGTGTTAGAAAAGTTGGATGGATTGAAGCACTGTTGCACTAGTTAAAGTTACTTTGATCTCCAAACACTTACATTCAAAACACTGAAAAATGAACATTTTGGGGAAAGACTAGACTTGGCATATAGCATACCATGAAAGGCAAGTGTTGCAGGTTTTGAGAACTGTTATTTCTTATTTTTCTTCTCATTTAAATTCTCTTAGTTGAGGACCAGATGCATGCACTTCTCTTAAGCATAAGCCTAAGGAACAAAAATACATGGAGCTGCTCTATGACCCCCTGAAATAAATGGAAAGATTGCCATTTATTTCCGTAAGCTTTGGATTCTGCCCTGAAGGAGAATAGGAATTCATAGTACAACATTTAGAATATTATTGATAGTATTTGTCTGTGCCAGCTCATACCGTCTGCTACAGAATCCTCTCTCAGACATAATGGGAGCATCTATGTGTGCATTTTACTATGGAACAGATTAATTAGCACCCCAGTAAAGCATCACCATCTACACATGCAGCAGTATTAGGGCACAGTAAGTTAATTAACTCCAACGTAATATAGTACCGTTGGGGAGTTCCTAACTGCACTGAAACACATACGTGGAGTTTGACCACAGGAATAAATTGCAACCAGTCAGCCCAGCCAACCAGGGGCCTGCTCCGCCCTGCCTCAAATTGCTGCTGTCCCGGGAGCATGTTTAGACACTGCACCCAGGAGCAGTTTACTTCGGCTCAACCAGCTCTGGAGTTTATTGTGTCATGTTAATTGCACATGTAGATGCACCCAATTAGTACCACACTTGATCAGATACTTTTGAGGAAGGTACAAAATCCCCTTAATGTAGCAGCATGCCTAGGAAAAGAGATTGCTCTATTCTCAACGAGTTAACCTTTGGTTTATCATCCTGATGTCACAATCAAATACCTCACGTGGTTACTTATAACTGGTATTTCTGTAGGATTTCAATGCATACTCAGATGCTAAGGCTTTTCAGAGAGGCTACCGTGTAATAAAATGGCATTTATTTTTGGAACAAACCAACTTCATGCCTGAATTCAAAACTTGTTTGTACGTTTGTTTACAGTTTCTCTCCTCTTCTACTTTGGAGCCAGGAGAGGCATGATGGAGTGGGGAGAGAGAGAGGCAGCAATCTCTACTCTGCCAAAATCTGTTAACTGTTAATTAACAAATTAATTGTTGATTTGTTTATTTACCAAGGCTCACTTTTTTTTTTCCCCATTTTTCTTTTTTTTGCCCTAAGCCACACCTAAACCTCAGTGAAAACTGTGGAGGACAATGAGCTTGCAGAAGCACAACCAAAGGCTGAATTTGGCCAGAAGCGTTCTTACAACTGATGAGGATGCCTGAAAGGGAAGTTTGCATGACTGGCAGCTAGGCCTTCTTCCCCTCATCATTTTGTATAATGAGCAAATATAACACAGAGGAACAAATACATGATAAACACAGAGTCCAAATTATAACATTTTAACAGAGTCACTTTGCAAAGTAGACCCACGTTGAGGGATTGATACAGCAAGTCTTACATGTAGGAAACACCCACTGAAGGCTCCAATTCAGCAAGATACTGAATAATTAAATAATGATATTTATATTACACTGAAGTCCAGCGGCAACGTAGACTTCATAAGCAATAGAACCTGACATCCCTGGCAGAATGCAGGGGGGGGCTGATGTCCAGGTACCCCATAAGGGATGAAATAGGCCCAGAATGGCCATCAAAGGGAAAGCAAGCTGACAGTCTGGATGTGGGTGGGGATGGGACGGGAGGTGTGAAAAAAAAAGACCCAGGATCTCGGAAAATGCTCTTTGCCACTGTTTTCTGACTACCTCTGTCAGGGCACCATAGGATTTCTCAAGGCCAAAATAGAAAAGGTTGAGACACAAGATGATGAAACCCCGACCAAAAGTTTTAGTTGTGTACATGAAGAGGAAAGGCAGGAGCTTACTGACACTATGCTGAAAAAAAAAGCAAGATTTAAATGTGATGATCAGAAATCAACATAAGTCAATAGAGCTACTCCTGTCCTTAAAGACAGACACGAGGCTGCGCGTCTTGCTGAGTTAGGGCCAAAATCAATGTGAGTTTGGTGACTGAAGGCTTTCAGAGGCCCCCTCAAAAATATTACCTGAAAGCTTTTACCACTAGTTCAACCAAACAAACCATTGTCAGTTCACACCCAAGATTCAATACACGTAGTTTTATATATCTCCAAAGATATTATCATACAATCTTTAGTAAAACTAATACTCTAGTAAAACATGTTCCAAAGTATACATGGTTGTTGATGCTGTTTCCTGTATAGGGTCAATAAAATATAAACATAGTCAGTATCCAGTCATTGCTGCAGCCCACTATCACAAGCCATAAGCATGGCTACTGATACTGCCTGTCTTTAACGTCTCATACACAATACCATTAGCATTAGAAAGACGCCAGATACATCATCTCTGATCTCATTTCCTTATTCACATATAGCATAAAAATGAGGATAAAATGTCATGTTCACAAAGAAGCAATGAAGCAACCTTTAAGACTGCTGACCTATCAAAATGAAATGCCCAGAACTCCATCACATCTACTCGAAGGAGCCACGGCATGTCAGGAATATCTGCCTAAGAAGGGGTATTCAAAGAAAACAAATCATGATTCATTCAAGCCTCTTGTATTTCCCCAAGGTCAAGACCATAATGACTTATACCATTGCTAATTTTTTTTGTTAAAGTAAGGATGTATATAGCAAAGTCACCAGAGATTATTTAGATGCAAGAATCTGTAAACCCAGGCTTTACTTCCATTGAAGATTCCTACCACCTTCAGTGCCAATGGTCCTATAATTATATGGCTTTACTCATTTGGGATGAGATGCAAAGTCCTTTGAGGTCAATAAATTTAATGAATCAAGCCTTTGAACTTCATTATATTTTAAAGTTTAAGTCTAAATTCAAAAGGCTTACAACATTGATGGCAACATCTGTCACAGTGAAACTCATTTCCCATGGAATACCTTGCAGTTTGTTATTCTTTATGACATTCAACCAAAGCAGGGATGAACTAACCATTCACTTCAGACACAACTGTCTAGCAGGGACAGCAAAGAAACTGGACTCCAGAAAATAACCAGACAAAATATTCCTGGGTAAGATCCTTAAAAATTTTTTTTAATCGATGCCAAGTATGAACAGATGATCAAGTGACAGAAGCAAGAAAAATTGCATAGATGAAAACTATGCACTTTAAATAGGTTAGAAACTCATCACATTAGATGTGCTGAAACTGACAAATCAAACTAGCTAGTTACCAAAAGTAAAATGAGCAGTAAGGTAACAGTGAGGTACATACTTGACTCAAAGTGTACAAAGTCTGTAAACTGTGGAAATAAAGAGAGCTATCTCAGCTTAAATGGCTTGTTGCCCTGATGGTGCACTTTATATAAACACTATTCAGTTTCTATATTTAACATTGGTAATACGTGATCTTTAAAATCAGAGGTATGTCAGAGAGTCCTTATACAGTTCTACCTACAGCGGTAATTTACACATTTTCACATTTTCAAACCAATGCAATGAAAAGAAAAAGTGGTTTACATGTCATGGGGAAAAAAAAGAAATATATCTATATATACATCTATATAGATATATATAGATATATAAATAATTTTAAGAAGTTATAGGTATAAGGGTTTTTTGCTGAAGTCATAAAAATATTATTTTTACTTTTGTACAAAAGTAAAATATACATTTGATTCCAATTACATTGTAGAAATGTCATTGAAACAATAACAGTAATTAACGACTAATGCACCTGAAGGAATTTAATGCAACACATACTCAGTTATCAGAGAGAACGTAAAGGGAAAGGGATGTATTTTTTATAGCCTTGGATAATATTCACTAGGCTCTGAGAACAGGTGAAATGAACAGATCTACACAGATACAAATAGGATATTTTCAAACAATTCTGAATTAAGACCTCAGCTTCATTTTATTTCTTTAAAAAATATCAAGGTATAATATGCCTCGATAATACAAACTGCTGGCCTTTTTTGTGCATACTTCACCTACATGGAAGAAAAAGTTACAATACCCTGAAGTTTTATGATGGTGATAAGTACTGACACTTCTGATTAAATTAGGATACAGAAAAACAACATTTGCTATTCCTAAATTAAAAAAAAAAAAAATCTTCACCTGACAAAACACTTGAAATGCAGATTCCTGTTTTAGGCAATTCCAAAAAAAGTTTGTTTTGTAGTTTCCATTCTTTATAATAATGTTGCCCAATTGCTAAAGATGGCTCACCAATTCTACCTAACCTCATGACTAAAAATAGTGAATCACAATTTAGAACCAATTCTGTATTTCCTATTAACCCCAAATTACCATGAAAGTCAATGGAAATATTAAGCAAGGAAAAAAAATATGAAATCAGGCCTTTCCTGAGTAAGCACCTAGAATCTGTGATATTACTCTTTTCTGCTTTCTGCATGAAATAAACCCTGAATGTCATCCTGCTAAATACAAGTAGTCAATTTAAAGTCAAAGGAAGGATAATACATTAAGCATGTTTCTGAATAAGACTTTCCAGCCTGCTTTATTAAGCCATGTTATTTTTCCTTTTCCCTTTCCCAAAATGTGATTATTTCAATTATAACACAATGCGCAGATATGCAAGAAAGATTCTGCATTCCCCAAAGGCTGAGATATTAAATGGTGAAACTGGCCCTCAGTGCCTTACATTTAAAACATGTTATGCTTTATATTTCTCTTGTGTTCCAGTTGTATCAGAGAAGCAAACACTCTTGTACATTTGTTTAATTAAACAATTGTCCCCTAGCCAAAACTCGAGGAGAACAAAGTTACCATTGGTTCATTCATCTGTTTATCCAATGCCACTCCTAATTAATTATACATAACTGATTTGCTAAGAAGATCCTGATGTGATTCTTGAAATCTTTCCTTGGGCAAAATTCCTACTTCGGACAACAGGACTTTTGCTTAAGTTGGTACTGTAGAGTTGGGCACAGTCTTCTAACCTTCAAATATTTACAGATGCATTTAACTTTGTGTATAAGAATACAGCTGAAGACATGCATATTTACAAGAATGTATGACTGGAAGTTAATTACCCTGGGTCATATTCATCCCTAACTCTGATACTAAAATCAGGGGGTTGATTTGCTTTTTCATCACACCTGTATAAATCAGAAGTAAATCAACAAAGTCAAAGGAGTTGCACTAGAGGCAACTGGGTTGAACCAGCAAGAGCTTGTCTACAATAGAGCACAGTAAGCTCTAGGGTGAATTTACAACACATGAATTACTCCACATTAATTCCCTGTATTGAGCGCTTGCTCCACTTTTAAAGTGGGATAAGTGGCGCCTTGCACTTTGTGCACGCAAGGGGCTTATCTATATGAAGTCACTAAAGAAAATTAATTGGAATTAACTTTTAAAGTAGATAAGTCAAACAACTTTAAATCCCTCCATGGACACTCATATTCAGAATAGGAGTGGTCTAAATTCAAGTTATCTTGCTTCAGTTCCAAACTGAACTAGGAGACATACAATGAAATTATTAGGAAGAAGGTTTAAAATTAGCAAAAGGAATTTTTTCCATACCGCACATAATTAATTTGCAGAACTCATTACCACAAGATATTGTAGGGGCTGATCATTTCACCAGGTTCAAAAGAAGATTAGACAAATTCATATAGAATAAGTCCAGGAGCAGATATTAAACATTATCGTAAAGGGTTCAACCTTCAGATTAGGATTAGCTTCTAAATGCTGGAAGCTGTAGGGAGAGAGGGGCAAGGGACAGACCAGTCTGGACAGGTCATGCATAAAAACGCTTCCTCAGCATCTGCTCTTTGCCACGGTGAGAGATAAGCTACAGGGCTAGAGGGACCTGTGGCCTGACCCAGTGTGGTACTTGAACCCAATTAAAAATTAAAACTTCAATTCTAAATACAAGCATCACATAGGGTTTAAAACAGTTTTAATTCACTGTCAACTCATACCTTTAACTAAGCTGAATGAACTTTTCTGACTGTCTCAGTGGAGAAAAGTCTTGCAGTTTTAACTGGGAGTTAGTCTGGAGTAGCTAGTGCCCGCTAACCACTGTGTGCAGACAAGCCCTGCAGAGATCAGATTCGTTGACTTCAGCTGAGTTACATGACAGAGGAATCTGGTAGCATTTTTTCTCCCTCTCTTTTTTTTTTTTTTGGTAACATTTTTAATTCCATTGGTTCTTCTAATAAGGAAGATGACTGCCCCCCCTCCCCAATCCTTCCCCTCCACCATTTTTTAGTTGAGTTATGGTTGCCTGGCACACCATAGATTTATGATTATAATTTCAGCAACAGCTGATAATTCAGACAACTCTGACACAGCCTGGTCTCCCTAAGCCACCCTATTGAACTAAGACATCTTCCTTTTCTTTAGGAAAATGATAAATTAGCCATCAGGCCATTTTTTCCAGTCCTCTTCCACGGGAGTAAACAATCATTTTGAGCTTGAGCCATTCACCAAAAGAAATACAGTAGAAAACAAAATGTAAAAAAGAAAAAGACATTTATTGGTAAGAACAGGCAGTTGTTAAGTGCACCTTCAGGCCTACAAAGACATTTCAGCACATTTAGTGCAAGGGGTAAGAGCTTTTTTGTCAAAACTTGCCAGAAACACATGCCTATGCTACATGAGTTTAAATCCCTGTACTCCATACTTATTATTTCCTTTGTGATGAGCTATAAATGGGTAAGCAACATTCAGACTCCCCAAGCCACCCCACACCCTAATGATTCACCCAAGCCCCTGCCAAAAAAGAAACACTGCATGCACTTGTCTTTACACATGCAGAATAATCATCAGTCTGTTAGTTAAACTAAGATGCGGACCCCCAACTGCTATAGAAACCAAGTTACCAAAGTGAGGCCTCATCTCTCAGGTGCTACTTTCTGATCATCAGTCTCACAGCACTGAATTGATTATTGCTGTTTTTAATGGAGTGCAACATTCAAGTCAGTTTCAACATGGGAAGTTGTATCCTAGAATTCAGAGTTTGGAAAGATCGGGACCACCACATTTTATTTTTTGGTGGGATAGGTGTGTTGTGGGGGGTGTGAACAGATAGGGGCCAGGAAAGAAGCTTGATGTCATCTACCTGGAGAGCTGAATGCCCTGTTTTACCAGACATTTTGCAGCTGTTTTGAGTGGAGAGGTTCCCTCTGTCCTTGATCACTTTCCCATCATTAAAGATTCACAGATGCCAAACAAGCGAGAAGTCAAGTCTTTCTGTAAACCCAGCAGGTCGGGCTTGTGCGTTAACTGCAGAGTGAATTTTTTTTAGACCATAAATGTCTCGCTATATACATATATAGAGATAAATAGATATAAGATGGGAGTGGGGGAAAGGGGTCTGTACAGTGTGGAAGGGAGACGGGTTTTGACAGCAGATGGCCACATGCTAAGTGCAGAATGAAGATTCTCAACTTGGTCCTTTAGAAAAATAAAAATTAGTGCCTACGTTGGTCAGGATGGAAAGCTGTTGTCTTCCAGGACCTAGCGGTCAAGGCTTGCATATTGCAGAAGATGCCTTCTCCCAGCAGTGCTTCCTTCCACAGATCAGGGCGGGAGCAGGGAAGGGAGGTGGGACTGAATGGGAAAGGATTCCTCGAAGGACCTGTATTGGATTTAAGATCTGAAAGGTTCCTGAGGGAGTGTGGGGGAAGGGGGGAGGGAGGCAGGGGTAGATGCTCAACTGGGAAATGGGGAGCCTCTCTCTCACCTACCTCTTGGGAAGTCCAAGAGAAAAATATGTGCAGCCCTCCAGTCTGGTTGCCTGCCTGGTGGATGCTGCAGTAAGTGATGGTCTTTAGTTCCTCGTGTTCTGCCATTCTGGGGCAGGCTGCCCAAGAGCCATCTCGGGGGAAGGAAAGGCAAAAACGATGAGGGCAGCAATGTCTATAAACAATCTGGGGAAATTCTGAGTCTTGCATAAACACGATTGTGACTTATTTGGCAGAGGCAAAACGCCGAGCCCCGCAGCATTGCGCTGCCAAGGGAAGGAAGGTGTCCATGGGCGCTGGTGGTCATTGCCCTCCTCTTCTCTGTCTGTCTGTCTCCCTCTCTCACACACACCCCCACTTTTTCTCTCTCTCTGCATGCCATGCCCAGGAGTAGCATGGAACAATCCTGATTGTGTGGTGGTATCTTGCCCCTTCCTTCACTACATCTGATTGGCTCTATTCACAGAGGCACTTTCAGCAAATCAGTGGATAAAAGATAAAAAGGCACTAAGCAACTACCTAAATCAATCTGTTGAGTCTCTTCAGTGAGTTCTAGAGAAGTACAAAAGTCTATAGAGCTCAAATCATGATGGCAAAAGAAAACCAGCTGCTGCAATTTGGATGCATACGATAGATACATTTCATTTACATTCAGAGAATGCACCAAAAGACATGCATCGGCACCTCTGCAGCTAGGAAGGATAGTGCTTCTTAGGTGTTGTTATATATAACTTGACTTCTTAATTTTCCTTATAGTTTTCCCTTTAAGGGATGGGATATGTTCCTTTCTGACCATGCCTGGAGAGAAGCCAACACATTTCCCTGAATGATGCAGGAAAAGCATCAGATCTCTCTAGTCAGTCCCTTTGTGCCTTCAATCTAACAATGCGTTTTAAAAAATATTCTTATTATTACTGAATTCATGCATTAATTAATTCAAGTTACACCTTAATCAAGTAGGCCATAATGCTGAATATTTGAACATGCTTTGATCTCCAAAAGTTATTGTTCCCATTTGACTAACATATGCACTTAAATACAGTACTTTAAATTACTAATCAAATATTTAATAAATTAAGGAGTGCACTTTTGGTGAATGCAAATCAAAAATAAAAGAAAGAAAGAAAAAAAAAACAAAAAAGAAAACAAAACCCAAAAAAGGACTATATTTAGAAGATTCCGTTCAAACGAAAGCTTATCCCCTATTGTCTGAGGTAACTTTTCAGGCATGCTATTATAAAATAAATAGTATCAAATTCAAACATGCATATATTAAACTCCATTGTGCTATCTTGCAACACAGGGTGAAAAGTTTTGCATCCAGTTCTGGAGGACAGGGGAAATAAAGGGAGAAAAGTGTGTTTAAGCATCTGCAGTTAAGAAAACTTAGCAGCATTGCAGATGTTTTGTCCTTTATTTTCTTATAGAATAATAATTTGTCTGCATTAAGGGTACAAACAGCCAAACCCCGGGCTTAAGTTTATTCATAATAAGGTGCTGTGTGGATCTGTAGAGCAGAACTACATACTTCCTCACAAAGGAGGATGGGGAATATACACTTCTTGAGCAAAATAGCAGCAGATGCTTGCTGCATGTTTCTACCGAACTTTTTATCGGCTGTACTTTTTTGGATGCATTGTGCAGTTTTGCAGAAATTTTGTTTTTTACTGGAATCCATGCATGTCACTAAAAACTCTTTTGCTGTAAAAATAAGTTAAATGAACAAAAAAAAAAGTTAGGAAAAAAAGTTGAGGTTTAGAAGCATATGACTTACAACTAGACTAGTTCAAATGATTATCGTTGTTAACCAGTTGGAAAATACCATTTGTAAAAGAAACAAAACATTATCTCTTTCATGGATCCTGAAAGCTTCTTTATCGCTGAGCAAAAATTCGCAATGCAACAATGCATTTACGAGGTAAATAAAGCATTCAAAGACTATTAGTAAAGCATCTACAAAGTGTGACCATGTCACTTAAAGTCTTCAAGCTGTGAGTGGGGTTTATTTTTTGTTTTGTTTTGTTTTTGCTTTTTTTTTTTGTTTTTTTTTTACACATCAGTCAGCAGCTTGCTTTTATTAACGCAGTTTTGGTTGGCTACGGTGCAGTTGCCAGTTCTGAGATTAGCCTCTCTAAAATTGTCTATGCTATTATTCATATCCTCTTCGATTTCCATGTACTCAGATTTGCTGATTGTGGAAGAACTACGGCAACTGAGATCACTGTCAGATGCTAAATTGGGGGAGCTAACGTGAAGTAACTGAGCCTGTTCTTCCCCTTCTGTTTCTCGGTGGTAGAAGTAGTTGAAGTTGGATACGATGACAGGTACAGGCAGGGCAATTGTCAGCACACCAGCGATGGCACACAAGGAGCCTACGATTTTGCCTCCAATTGTCACAGGGTACATGTCACCATAGCCCACAGTGGTCATGGATACCACTGCCCACCAGAAAGCATCGGGGATACTTGAGAAATGAGAGTCAGGTTCTTCAGCCTCAGCAAAAAACACCGCGCTGGAGAACAAGATCACCCCAATGAAGAGGAAGAAGATTAGTAAACCTAGCTCTCTCATACTGGCTTTGAGGGTCTGTCCCAAAATCTGGAGGCCCTTAGAATGCCGGGAGAGTTTGAAGATTCGAAAGACTCTTACCAGTCTGATGACTCGCAGAATAGCCAGAGAGGTGGCCTGCTCCCCCTTTTGGGTTCCTTCTTGTTCTGCCATCTCAGTTCCCAGGGTGATGAAGTAGGGGATTATGGCCACTATGTCAATGAAGTTCATGATGTTCTTGAAGAACTCAGCTTTGCTCGGACAGGCAAAGAAGCGCACCACCAGCTCAAAAGAAAACCAGATGATGCACAAGGTCTCCACGATGAAGAAGGGGTCGGTGAAAATGTTGGACTTGTAGATCACGGTGGTGTTGTCAATGCGGTGCAGGGTCCCTGTGAAGTCTTTCTCCTCCTTCAGATCCGGTAAAGTCTCTAGACAGAAGATGACTATGGAGATGAGGATCACCATGACAGAGATTATTGCAATGACCCTGGCTGGCCCGGAGCTCTCTGGATACTCAAAGAGGAGCCACACTTGGCGCTGGTATTCCTTCTCGGGCAATGGTCTCTCCTCCTCCTTGATGAACCCTTCATCTTCCCGGAATTTCTCCATGGCTTCCTCACCCAGCTCGTAGAACTTGATCTCCTCAGAGAACATGTCTAGAGGCACGTTGACCGGCCTGCGGAGCCGGCCTCCAGACTGGTAGTAATAGAGGATAGCATCAAAGCTAGGCCGGTTGCGGTCAAAGAAGTATTCGTTGCGCAAGGGGTCGAAATACCGCATGCGCTTTTTGGGGTTGCCCAGCAGCGTGTTGGGGAACTGGGCTAGGGTCTTCAGTTGGGTCTCAAAGCGCAACCCAGCAATGTTTATCACGACCCGCTCACAGCACTCGTGGTCGTCATGGGCACCTGGCTGGTAGCTGTCTTGGGGGTGGCCAGGCAGGGCAGAGGTCTCATCCATGTTGTCTCCAGCCATGACAGTCATGGTGGCACAACTGATGGTGGCGGGGTGTGCGAGGGTTACAGAGGGACACCCTGGAGGTGGTGGGAGGGAGGCGGGGGTCTGAGGCAGAGAGTGCCAAGGCAAGGGAGGGAAACCCCAGAGAGCCTAGACGTGGATGGTAGAGCTGGGATTGAGGGCTCTAGTGGGGGGGCAGAAACCAAGGATTAGGGAGGGGAAAACCCCAGAGAGGGAAGGGAAAGATGGATGAGGGGAAAGGGGGATGAGGGGGAGAAATGCAGAGTGGGCAGAGGGGAGGGAAGGGCCAGGGGTCCCTGCCACACGCCCCAGGCCGAGCTCCCCTCCCCAGCCCTTGCCTTTGGCCTTTAACTCGACGCTTCTCCTCTGCTCCCCGCCTCCACCATGGCTGCGGCCAGCACTGGGATGCCACCAAAAGCAAGACACCAGGGGAGGCCGGGATGCGCCGACTCAGCACTTTCCACTGCCTCTCCCCGCGGCCCCCTCCGGCTGCGGCTCCGGCTCCGGCTGCGGCTCCGGCTGCGGCTCCGGCTCCCGCTCCCGCTTCTCCTCTTCGGCTGCGTGTGCGCGCGGTGCTGGGCAAGGGGCAAAGCTCTCTCCGGGGCAGGCGGCGGAGGCTGCAGGGGAGGGGAAAAGTCCATAAAAACACACACGCGACGCGCTCGGGGCAGCAAGGAGCATCGTGCTGCGGGCGCGACCCCCGGCACCGAGGGGAAGGGGCGGCTAAGGGGAGCCCCAGCTCCCACTGGAGCCTCCCGGGCGCAACTTCCCCGGGGCTGGGCTGCTGGCCGGGCCACGAGACTCCCTCCCTGCGGACAGGGTGCAGCGGCAAGGGGGGGAACATGGGACCCCCCCACACACCTTTATCTGTGCAGGGACTCGGGGTAAGGAGGCGTGGAAGGGACCGCAGGAGGGCACGTAGCCCGGCCCTGCTCCCAGCGGGACCGTCCCCGAGTGCAGCATCCGCGCGCGCGCCCGTGTGTGTGTGTGTGTGCGCGTGTGTGCGCGTGTGTGCGGTCCCACTACATAACTCTGTGTGCGCGAGAGCTCCTGATACATAACTGTGTGTGCGTGTGTGTGTGTAAGATCCCAGATCCTAGTACAGAAGTCTGTGTGACCCCCAGTACATAACTGTACATAGTTAACATAGTAACAGTACATACAACTGTGTGTGTATGTGAGAGTGATCCCAGTACGTAAGTGTGTGCGCGCGTGTCATTCCAGTACAGTATGTGTGTGTGTGTGTGTGTGTGTGTGTGCGTGTGCGTGAGTGAGGGGGGCTCTCTGTGCTAAGAAGAAAGTGAAGGAAAAGGCCAGGCTGGGTGGGCGAGCCGAGCCCGGGCTCTGCCTTACCTGCTCCGGGCCAGGCGCAGGGCTGGGAGCCCCTGCCGGAATGCGTCAAGTCGCCTCGTCTTGCAGCATCCAAAAAAGCGCAGCGGCAGGAGCAAGCAACCTCCCCCCCACCCCCACCCCTCCCCTCCTCCCACCCCCCTGCGCCCCTCTCAATAATACGGCGATCGCTTTACAGCGCTGCCTGCGAGATGCTGAAATATTCATAGCCCGGCTCTGGCTGCATCGCGAGCGAGCGGGGAGGAGGCGGAGGCGGAGGATGCGGGAGGAAAGTCCCTTGTCCGCAGGGCCGGAGCGAGGAGCGGTGAGGCAGGAAGCACCGGGCACTAGGCTGCGGCGGGCGGCGAGGGGCAAAGCCGCAGCCCGCGCAGCCGCTGCATCCCCGGAGCAGCCCTTGGCTCGCCCTGGCGACGGCGGCAGCAGGAGGAGGAGGCAGGAGCGGGGCGCGTGTGGCAGAGGCGAGGGAGCTGCTGAATGCACAAGAGCCAGGAGCGGGCTCGAGCCATTTCTGGGCGCTGCAGTCTCAGCAGAAACCAGAGAGCTGCTTGGTGCAGATCGCGGGGGGGGGGGGGGTTGCACGCTCCCCGCTGGGGGGGGGAGGGGGCGCTGGCAACACGCGTGACCTTCCCCGGGGGCCGCCCGTGGCCAGTAGCCCGGCCCGACGCAATGCAGCGCCTGGCTCGCCCCCTCTCGCCCTCAGCTGGCAGGGCTGGGGGGGGGGGCGGACAGCTGCAGCAGCAGCAGCAGCAGCAGCAAGGCGGGATCCCACCGCCCCCGGGAGCAGAGGGGCCACGCAGGGGATGCGACTCCCCCCGCGGCACCTCTGGAGGTCAAACCCCCGCCTCCCCCGCGGGCTCTGCTGGGCTGAGCTCGCCCCCGCCGCACGTGGAGGTGAGTGGAGCAGCTCGGCCGGCCGGCGCACAGGACAGCGGCTGCAGAGCGGCCCCGGCCCGGGGCGGCCACACGCGGGGTCCGGCAGGGCAGCCCCGCGCTGCACCCGCTCTGCTGCGCCTGCCCCGCCTCAGCCCGCGCCCGGGGCTGCCCCTCTGCCTCGCACACGCACTGTCCCTCGCTCGCGCGCGCACACACACACACAGTCACTCCTGTCTTACACACAGAGCCCCTTTATACTTTCACCCGCTGTCCTCTCTCTCTCTCTCACCCCCCCCACGCACACTGTCCCTCTTTCACAAACTGTCCCTCACACTCACACAGAGTCCCTCTTACACTCACACAACCACTGCCCCCTCACACGCTGTCCCTGTTACACAAACTGTCACGCACACTGTCCCTCACTCACACTCTCCCTTCTTATATACACACAGAGTCCCTTTGCACTCCCACACACTGCCCTCTCTCTCTTTCTCTCGCTCTCACACACTGTCTCTCTTACACAAACTCACTCACATGCACACTCTCACACACTCCCCTTCTTATACACACACAGTCCCTCTTACACTCACACACACACACTATCCTCCCCCCGCTGGCTCTCTCTCACACACACAGAGGGGGCATGCCCATGGGCCCTGCAGCGGAGGGGACCAGGGCTGCCCAGGGAGGGAGCGAGGGAGGAGCAAGGATGCAGGCACAGTGTGTAGCAGAGCACCCTGGCCTGCCCTCCTTGCCCTGCCACATCCCATCCCTGGGAGAGCAGAGGCAGAAGCCCCGTCATGTCATCACCTCCTTCCTCCTACCTGAGCGGTGTCACTCCCCTAGGCCCAGTGCAGAGAAGCCTCCTGCCCACTTCATGGAGCACCAGAGGCCCTCCAAGCCGAGCCGGGGGAGAAGAGGGGGTCACCCCCTCCTCTTGCTGCCTTTACTGGATGAAGAAGTGTAATTGGAAGCATTTGGAGTTAGTTAATTCCCAGCCAGGTTTTAACAGCCCTGGCCTGGCTGGTGTTTCACTGCATAAACTATTAAGTTCATTTAAGGTAGCCACCTTGGCACTGTAAAAGTACCTGATCACATGGCCCCATGGACCTTTGCTTTCCTGCCCTTGTCTCCCTGCTAGAGCAGGCAGCCTTTTTGAGTCTAGCATCACTTCACCCCTCTCTGTGCTGGCTTACGCTGTGCTAAACAGCTTTGTCAGGAACCCACCAAGCAAGCTAATCCAGCACGAGGTGGTGTTCAGGGATCCCAAATTCTCCCCGCCACGAGACAGCAAAGGGAAGATCCCTCTCTGCAGCAAGCAGTTTATACCCCAGGCAGGAGATGGAACGAGTCTACCTTCCCAGAAGGAAGGGAGGAGGTCTTCTACTCCAGTGGTCCTCAACCTTTTTCTTACCAGGACCCATTTGTAAATATCAATGGCCAGTCCCCACCCAGTGCCCCTCACTCCCAACTCCCTGCCCCCACTCCCACAGTGCGTAGGTGGTGGGGGGTAGGTAGAAGTCTACCAGCCTGCAATGGAAAAGTCATGGTTTCCCATGTTTTTCTGCTTTAAAGGAGAATCCATTTTTAAAATTTGTTTGTGACCCTTTCATATTTTCCTTGGGACCCACTTTTGGGCCGTGACCCACTGGTTGAGAAACACTATACTCTACTACCAACCCTTCGCTAATGGTCTTTACTTGTAAGTGGCAGTAGTGCCTGGTAACTGCTATATATTGTTTTAGTTCCCCTGAGAGACCTGGTGGCATGCCAGGATGACTTGGTGCTGGGGGTTGAACCAACAGAAAGTGAAAGAGCAGAAGACTATTCAGTGCTAGTCTATATAAATTCTGCCGTGCCACTAGACTCAACCTCCTCTTACCACTGTGAATTCCATTCTCTGATGTTTCTCTGTCCAGAGCTGTCTCCAAGATATACCAGGAGCAATATATTCAATACATTGGATTATTTTTGCATGCAGAACCTTTGCATGAATAACCCGGGCGTATTGCCCCTCATGCCTGCAAAAGCTGGACAGTTCAACATATATATTCACAGCTTCACAGAAGTTTAGGGCTGGAAAGGACCTAGTGAGATCATTGGGTCCAGCCCCTCTGTTTGAACAACAGATCTGTAAATGTGGCATTTGGTAGACCCCGCATTTTGTCCATAGACATTTTGTCCATAGTCTTTTACATATACGCACGCACGCACACATACATACATACATTTAATTACCATTATGCTGGTTAGGTTGCATTCCTGCAGGCAATTGAGTTTTTTATACAGTGACAAAAAAGGGAGAAGGTCTCTAATGAGCCTAGTAGACAAAGTAGTACAACAGAGCTGTAAACTTGCTATTTTGTAGACATTTTGACACACCCCCCCCATCTTGTCCATAGTCTTTTATGTACACACAGACATACATACACAAGTATGGTGCAATTGCCAGTTTTGAGATTAGCCTCCCTAAACTGTTTATGCTATTATTCATATCCTCTTCAATTTCCATGTACTCAGATTTGCTGATTGTGAAAGAATTACAGCAACTGAGATCATTGTCACTGAGATGATATATGTTTGAATGCATAAAGGACTATGGACAAAAAAGACAAGATGGGGGTGAGAGGGTTTCAAAGTATCTACAAAATGCCTAATTTTCACAGCTGTTATGCTCCTTTGTCTCCTGTACTTGTTAGAGACCTGTCCTCTTATTGTCACCATATCAAAAACTTAACTGCCTGCAGCAATGCCACCTATGCGGCATAATGGGAATTAAATGGCCGGACAAAATCACCACCAACAAAGTACTATGACCGGCAGCCATGCCAAGCATGGAAGCCATGCTAGCACAGAGACAAATGACCTGGGTTGGCCGTGTCATAGGTATGGACAACAATCGACTGCCTAAAAGAGTTCTGTACAGTCAATTTGAAAAAAGCAGTAGGAAGGTTGGCCATCCTAAACTCCACTACAAGGACTACATTAAGCAGCACATACAGTCTGCTGGACTAGACTTACTGTCTTGGGAGGATACGGCCCATGATAGGTGAGCTTGGCACTCCATTACAAAGGAAGCAGAACAATCAACAGAACATCAGCACAACAATTTGGCCAATAGCAGGAGGGAACGTAGACACCAGTTTGCCCTGGCACGTCTCCTGAACCCGACGTGCGGAAATTGATTTCTAGTATCAGTAGTAGTCATACCTGAATGAGTGACCTTCATTATGTATGTGTGTATATACTGAATAATATATTATATTTTGAACCAGAGGGATCTTGTGATTAGGACACAATGCTTAAACTTGAGGATCAAGAACCTATTCTGCCACAGCTTTCTTGGGTGGCCTTGGGAAAATCAGAAAGGTCAGACACCTACATAAAAGTTTGAGCACCTAATGCGTGTTTGTTTTTTTTATCTGGATCTGGTTCTTAATGTCTCTGGTTTTCAATTGAAATGGAGATAATAAGGAAAACCGTTTAAGCTGTCCTGTAGTTGAGCTCTGCTCATGTGCTGACGGAGACCCTAGATACCCCTAGAAAACAAAGTAATGAGTGCCCACCAAGTAGTCCTTACATAAATAGAACAGTATCAGACACAAAGGAATCATTAATCATTCTTTACTGTGCCCTTCCTGATTTTGAATCCCGCAGTCATACCCCTGCTGATTTTTTTTAAGGCTCTATATTCCAAGACCACCTTGTTGATAAAGCCTTCCGAAATAGTTGCTTCAACAGCATGCTAGAAATGGGTTATCAGAAAAGGATAGATGGAGCCATTGGTAGTCTTATTGAGGAATATAAATTACTGTACATGAAAGCTGTGCCATGGAAAAAAAAAAGTGATCCCATAACATGTTTCCCAAGGCCAATCATCACTGTCTATAGTGAAGCAGGCCCCTCTCTCACTGTGAAGTCAGGTTGCCATGTTAGACACTAGTAATGCCCATAAAAGTAACACCTGGAACCCAAAGAAAGCAAATTTAGAAAGTCATCATTAGTCCCCTAATCTTACCTTCAGGAACAAAGAGAAATTGTGGCCATTTGCTTCAAAAGAACCAAAATCTCTCAGGCCACAGGATTATGGATTTGAGGGTGTATTTGTCAAAAGTACTGAAGCACCAGAAGGTGCAGGGAGGCAGATACAGCATGTGCAAAAGCACCTGCTTTTGAAACTCCTGCTAACCTATCAACAGCACTCAGGTGCCTAAATGCCTTTAAGATCTGGCCCTTGGAACTCCTGTTGCAATTTAAATAAACACCTGCTCCCCGTTAAAAGAGTGATCATCTGGTGGAAAGCTGGATTATTTTCTAGGAGGCAAGGACTAGGCAAAGAAGCAGCTACAACTGAGAAGGATGACAGCAGGACTTTTCACAACATCACCATTCCTTTCAGGTCCTAAATAATACTCCTGGTGTGTTACATTTCCTGGCCTTGAAACAGCAGCTCATGTATAATGGAAACTACTAACAAGCCTTCCAAAATACTGGTAGGAGCTCTATTAATGGAGTGGCCCTCCCCTGCAAAAATCTGATCCTGTAAGAGTCATTTTAGGTTAGACATGTTTTGTCTACTTGACCATAGCTGCTCAATTTATAAATTAAGTATATATAATTGCCAGCCTTGAAATAGCCATTTACTCTTGGGGAGTTATAATGAGTCACCTGTCTGTGGCAGCAATAAAGAGCAGAATAATTTTGCTCACAAAGTTGTTGGGGGAAAAGAACACAGACCCAGTTAGTGTTGTGAATCTCTCCCCTTCTCTCAGGCCCCTGAACTGGATAAATTCCTATTTTCTTCCTTACATGCTTAATGCCAGCCAGATCTCTAGGACACATATTCACAAAATTGTTTAGGCTTAAATCAGGTTCTAGAAGACTTATAAAACTCTGGGACCTAACAGCTAATGGAATCAGTGTGGGAATTAGATGCCACAGTGCACTAAGGATGCCCCAGTGCCCAGTGCCACTGGGCCTAACCACTTTTGACCCACCAAGCCTCCTCTCCCTTCTTCATCTCTCATGTTCATACAAAATATTCTTGGCCAGAGTTGGAAATGCTGAATAGATATGGAAGATAAAATAGTTTGGGTGAATTAGACCACAATTTCAGGTTTGTCCATCACATGCAAAAGACCCTCCAGCATGTTTTAGGACCAACATTCTGCATCTGGGTTTCCATGAGGCTTTTCATGCAATTATAGCAAATCACATGCTTGAAGATTTTGTTGGTTAAGTACCTGAAATGACTGCTGACCACAAGCATGTTAAGTAACACTTGTTCCCTGCAAAGTGATCTGGTGAAAATTATCTGACCTTTTTTTGTTAAATGTGCTCAATTTGAAAGTTTGAAAATGTTGTCAGTAGGCTTTACTGGGTGGGTTTCATCAGCTGAGGCCATGTCTTTCCTAGCTCTGTGGATGCTTCTGGTGGCTCCATGCTTCATCACGAGAGTGCAAAGCGCACTTTGGAAGCCTTATTACAGTAAAATCTCTGTTATCTGGCATCCCTGGGGTAAGGTGGTTACTGGTTATGTAAAAATTCTGGTTATCTGAAAAAGCCCGGCAGGGGTTTTCAGATAACATGGACTAAGTGTGTGTGGTGGGGGGATGGAGGCAGCTGCAAGCGGAGCAGTGGCAGCACAGGGTGGTGGGTGGTGTTAGCATCCACTGTGTGCTAGCTTCCCTTCTCAATCCTCCCTGCGTCTGGCCAGCTGGCCAGCCAGAAATTCCACTCAATAGCATTTCTGGTTAGTTAAATGCCGGATAACAGAGATTTCACTGTACTATCCTCCATTATTATCAGAGGCTGTTATGACAAGGGTAATCAAATCCCATGCTCAGAGCATGCTGATAGCCTGTGGGAGCCAAGAGTGAATTTTTCCCTTGACATTGCACACCTTTCCCCTACCTTCCTTTAAAGCAGTGGTTTTCAGGCTTTTAGACTCAAGGTACCCTTTGTACCTAGGCTGGCTCAAGGCAGCCCTCAGACAATGCCATTTCTTAGTTTTCACTCACTTTTTGACTACAGAGAAATAATAGAGTAATTTTTCTGTTGCAAAGAATTCAGAATGGTTCTAACATCATAGATTACTATTTGAAATCTCTATTGCATCAATTACGTTTGCACACCAACCATGTTAACATTGCATGGTACCTCATGGCACCTTTGAAAAGATGTCAATGTACCCCAGGGTATTCATAGTTTCATAGCTGTTAGGGGCTGGAAGAGACCTTACCGATCATCGAGTCCAGCAAGTACCCCTGGGTTAATATGAAATACGTTGGTTGAGAATCACTGTTTTAAAGCATCTGGTATTAGCAAGTAGCAGAGGGAGGACTGTCATTCATTTTAAAGAGTTGTAATACATGGAGTTAAAATGATTGCTTGACTGCACCCCCATGTGAATGGCTAAGGCAGCATTAAGAACTGCCTTGATTCCCATTCAAGAACCATCTACATGACTACAGTCTGGATGGGAAAAAGAGTGCACGCTACCAGGCTACTACTTACCCTCCTGCATAGAGAATGGATGCTGCAGTGTGTTTCAAGATGCAGCTGAGACCACACAAGTGAAAGTTTGCTGCGTCAGTCAAAAGAGCCACGCCAGTTCACATCCTCCACAGAGAAAAGGGGGGCAGCAGGGACCAGACTGTAATTCCAAGAGACCCATTTCTTGCTCTGTTCCTCAGGTAACACAGCTACACATTTCTCTTGACCTAAACTGGATGGCAAAGTGCTAACCCAGTCCACATGCCTGATTTAGCAATTCAGTAAGAATCACAAACTCATGCACAAGTTCACACTTAGGAATCACTCTTATTTCTCTTTAGAAGCAGAATTAAACATAGGAATATCCACTTAAATAATAACAGTGTGCAAATCAATGCCACCGCCTCTCCTTTCAACCTCCTTGTCTCCAGAGGTTCCTTCTGAGAAGCTTCATCTGTCTGATCTTTTATTAATGGAAGAACCTGCTCATGCAGGCTGATTGCTCCTATGAAATAAAGAGAACATCCTTGGTCACCAGCCATACTCTGATTCATTAAAAATAGTTTCTGCTTCCTAGGAGTTTGCACTCTGAAAGCAGTCTTTGGCGAGGCAGGCCCTGACTGAGCTTGCAACAACAGCTCCTTTTTGCAATTGCGCTAGCTGTCTCTATTCGTACATACCAACACATCCTTCCCAGGCTCCTATTTTTAACTTTCTGTGCTCTTTACACTAAGCCCAAAAATCTTGCCCAAGCACTGAAGCAGTGGAAGCAAGAAGTGGGGATGCATGCAAAGCTGGCCACGCAGCCACAAAACAGGGGGAAAAAAAAGGAAAGTTATTTTACAATCTCTTTGTGGGAAAAGATGAGAAATGAGAGAGAGACTGCTGCCTGGAATCAGGCCTGAAATACCGGATTAAAGGGATTTGTTGAAGACTGACTCCAGAGACACTGCATTTTTTACCCAAAAGCCAGAAGCAGAAGGAATAGATCCATCCACTGCAGAGCCAGGAACTGTGGCAAAGAGGCGTAACTAGGTATTCGTGCATCCTGGGGAGTTAGGTGGGTATTCCAGTGCATCTTCCCTCACCCCAGAAATTAGCACAGGATCACATCAAGGTGGCTAGAGCAACACCGGTTTTCTGCAGGCCACCGTTCTGCACCCCCTCTACATCAGCAAGCAGGGCTCAAGTCCATTTGGCCACCTTTAGTTATACTACTGCTCTTCATTTGCAGGCAACTTTGAAAACACTAAAAGATTCCTCAATTATGGAAAAGGATTGCTTTCAAGCCCAGCTCACAGGAGGGACTAGTAAAAGAAAAAAAGTAGATATACCCAAAGAGGAATGGCCCCAAATAGCAAATGCCTCCAGCTGAGCTGTTTGGAAAGTAAATTTGCATCCTGGCAGTGTCTAGTCTCACCATGCAGACTCTAGCAGTGAAGTAGTTTCCAAAGCAGGGTAAGGGGCTAAGGGCAGTTCCTTATGTCCCCTTAGGTACCTACTTAGTTATGCAGGCCAGTGAGTTCCATATAACTATGGTGCTTGCTTCACTGCTTGACCCCCCTCCTGAACACAAGCCAACACCTAATGCACTAAAAAAGTCAAGAAAAAATACGTAATGTTATGGTATGAGAAGGACATTCAGGTAAAACCTGCAATCAGGGAATAGGAAGAACATTTCATAAGCTAGAGTGCACCTGATATGCTAGGTTCTACCCATGGCTAAAATACACTGAAGCAAAATTTAAGCCATTCGGCAATTAATTCAGGGAAAGGCAGAGGTGGTAGTGAAACCAGCCAAGGTACTGATGGAAACAGCAAAGCAGATAAAATGGATCCCTGCTTGGAAATATCAAACTGTCGCAAGGCATCTTGACACCAAAATGAACATGAGCCGCCAATGCCAGACGGTGGTTGGGAAGGCCAACCGAACCCTATTGTGCATCCAGCAATGCATTTCAAGCCGGTCCAAGGTGGTGATCCTCCCCCTTTATGCGGCGTTGGTCAGGCCGCAGATGGAGTACTGTGTCCAGTTCTGGGCGCCGCACTT
>JAGPOW010001296.1:11353903-11366850 GCA_030014935.1 Caiman crocodilus | reverse complement strand
GTGATCAGCAGGAAATAAGGCAGGCTCTTTTTTCCCGGGCACCACCAGGGGTAACTAGGACCAATGGTCACAAGTTACTGGAGAGCAGGTTTAGGTTGGGTACTAGAAAACGCTACTCCATAGTTAGGGTGGCTAGGATGTGGAACCAGCTTCCTGGGGAAGTTGTTCTTGCTCCTACCTTGGGCACCTTCAAGAGTAGATGAGATAGGTACTTGGCTGGGATTCTGTGGCCCTGGCACTCGTTCCTGCCATTGGCGGGGGGTCAGACTAGATGGCCTGCTCTAGGCCCCTTCTGACCCTAGATACTATGATGACTATGATGATCTCTCAAGGGACAGAGAGTAGTTCAGGTCAGAAACTGGTGTGCTTCAGAACCAAGACTTGTGTCCTTTAGTGCAAACCACATTGCAGCCTCATGGAAGACTGAACAATCCAGACACTGGAGCAGTTAAGAAAACACTACGCTCAGTGGGCAGCTCTATGCAACCAGAAGAGCTAAGGACTTGGGACCAGGTAGCAAGTAAGCAGGTCTGCATACAACCGTCAAGCAACTACAACAAGCTGTCAGGATACAGGTCATATATGCAATAACAACAAACCAAGGACAGGGGAGAAGAAAAACTGGAGACCACTACAGAAAAGTAGCCAGTAGGGCTGTGCGAAATATTGCCACCAGTTTTTTTTCAACATCGTTACGACTTGTTTCGAGGTCAAAACAGTTAAATTGAAATGAAACAGCTATCATTGAAACAGCCTCGAAACAAAATGAGGCAAGTCAAAATGTTTCACCATTTTGGCACTTTCAACATTTCATCCATATGCTATAATGGGGAAGATCAAAACAGCCTATAACTTTGTCATTTCTGGCCTGATTTGGATGAAACTTGCAGGAGTGGTATCCCCTTTGGAGGGCATGACACCTGCCAAGTTTCCAGGAGATAGGGTTCAGGGAAACTGCAACCCAAACTCTGGAAAATAAAACTTTCATGGATTTATTTCATAGACATTAGGGCTGGAAGGAACCTCAGAAGGTCATCGAGTCCAGCCCGCTGCCCAAAGGGCAGGAAGTCAGCTGGGGTCGTAGGATCCCAGCAAGATAAGCATCCAGTTTGCTCTTGAAGGTGTTCAATGTAGGCACTTGAACCACCTCCGATGGCGGGCTGTTCCAGACGTTGGGGGCTCGGACAGTAAAGAAATTCTTCTTTATGTCCAGCCTGAAACTGTCTTGTAGTAGTTTATGACCATTCAACCTAGTCGTCATCCCTTGGGGCGCTGTGGTGAACAAACGTTCCCCCGGATACTGGTGGTCACCCCTGATAAACTTATAGGTGGCCATCATATCACCCCTGAGCCTGCACTTTTCCAGGCTAAAAGGCTAAAGAGCCCCAGGACTCTTAGCCTGTCATCGTAGGGTCTGCTTTCCTGACCTCTGATCACACGCGTGGCTCTTCTCTGGACTCTCTCAAGCTTCTCCACATCCTTTTTGAATTGTGGAATCCAAAACTGGACGCAGTACTCCAGCTGTGGCCTCACTAATGCCGAGTACAAGGGGAGAATGACATCCCGGGATTTACTTGAGAAGCATCTATGGATGCAAGCCAGCGTTTTGGTTGCTTTACTAGCTGCAGCATCGCATTGCAGGCTCATGTTTGTCTTGTGGTCAATGATGACCCCCAAGTCTTTCTTCCATAGTGCTAGCCAACATAGCACTGCCGAGCCTATAAGGATGTTGCGGGTTTTTCTTCCCAAGGTGGAGAACTTCGCATTTATCGGCATTGAACACCATCCAATTCTCATCTGCCCACTTGCTGAGACTGTCCAGGTAAGCCTGGATCACCCCCGTCTTCTGGTGTGGATCCTTTGCCCCAAAGTTTGGTGTCATCGGCGAACTTGGCCAGTCTGCTTCTGACTCGTGTTCACATCATTAATGAAGATGTTGAACAATATGGGTCCAAGGACAGAGCCTTGGGGGACCCAACTGGTCACAGGACACCACGATGAGTGACTTCCATCAATTATTACCCTCTGGGTCTGACCCCGGAGTCAATTTTCCAGCCAGTGGATCGTGGAGGACCCAAGGCGACAATTGGCCAGTTTCTCCAAGAGGTGATCATGGGAAACCAGATCAAAGGTTTTTTTAAGTCAAGATATATGACATCAATCTCTTCTCCCTTGTCCAGGTGATAGGTCACCTGGTTGTAGAAGGAAATGAGATTGGTCAAGCAAGACCTACCTACAACAAACTGTGCTGGCTATCCCTTAAGATGTTGGCATTGGCCAATCCATTAAAGATGGCCTCTTTACTAAACTTTTCTAAGATCTTCCCCAGGATAGAAGTCAGGCTGATGGGCCTATAGTTAGCCGGATCCATTTTTCTCCCTTTCTTGAAGATAGGCATCACGTTAGCGTTCTTCCAGTCTGCGGACACTACACCAGAGCACCAAGAGTTTTCAAAGATCCGCGCTAGAGGTTGGGCTATGATGCTCACCAGCTCCTTGAGTACCCTGGGGTGAAGATTGTCAGGGCCGGCTGACTTGAATGTATCCAGCTTCTCAAGATGTTCTTGAGAACTTGTGTCATGTGTACATGTTAAGCCACAGCAGGGTCAAAACTGCAGGCATGCTAGCCCCTGCTGAGGCCACAAAGTCTGCCAAGTTTCAAGGAGATAGATACAAGGGTTTGGGGGAAATTGTACCGTAAGCTGCAGAGACTTGTGACATGGGTGACACTGTGTGTGTTAAGGCGCAGCAGGGTGAAAGCTGCAGGCATGCTAGCCCCTGCTGCAGCCACGGAGCCTGCCAGCTGTCGAGGAGATTGGTGGAGGGGTTCTCGGTTCTGGGGCCCTGCACCTCTACCTGCTGACAGGCAAAACTCATGACATGGGTGCTTGTGCAACTGTTGCCTCTCATCAGGCAACAGGACTGAAGATCCTCCATCACTTTCCACCACAAACCTGGAGGTAATAATTAACCACAGCATGAACATGAGCTGGCACTATAGCCAGCAGGGCCAGCAATACCCTGGCATGCATCAATTGATGCATCTCCGGCAAAACTATTGTAAAGAAGTGATTCTCCTGCTCTGCTTGGCACTGGTGAGACCGCACCTGGGGTAGGGCATCCTGTTCTGGGCTCTGCACTTTAACAAGTGTTGAGAGCAAACTGCAATGCTCATGGCTGGCTCATGTTAGGCTATGGCACCAGGGCACTTCAAGTGAGTAAGGTCATTCACAGGTGAGACTGTAAGTAGGACAAATTACATCACGCTGTTCCTAAGTTTGGTACTTTTCCATACAACACCCTTAGATATAATGAATAGAGTGCTGTGCATATACCCAAGTGCCATGTGCAGAGCCCTGGCATGCTGGGTGCAGTACCTCTATAAAGGTCTTTGATTAACAGAAACTAAGTGAGGGAGTGGGGCTTGGTGTGTGTGTGGCTGGTGTTCTGTGTGTTGGCAAGGGTACACTTGTGAAAGGGCCTGTAAGGACTGATGGAGAGACAGTGATTGAAGAGACCAAGAGAAAGTGATAGCTTGTGTGAGTGGGTGTAGATCCTCCGCAGAATCTGGGTCCTCTGCGAGGAGCAAGGATCCCTGGAGCAGTCAGAGGCCACTCCTCAGCACACCACCATACTCAGTCAGAGGTTGGCTCCCTGACATTTTTCCCATCAGGTGCATAAGGGCTCACGGAGTAGTTGGTGAGTCTTCCCCCATACCTTGGGAAGGGATGTTTTGTGGACCATACCCTTGTAAAAGACCAGTAACCAATAACTGGGTAAGGTAAGCCCTGGCACTGGGTCTGAAGAGGCAGACAGAGCTGCCAACTGTGGTGGTTCAGTAGATATCCCTTGTGATTGCTATCCTTTTGTTCTGGTTATAGGATTTAGAGAATGTATACTTAGTGTTAATTGTTACTGGTGTTACTGTTGTTCTTTATACGTACGTTACTAACAGAGCAGTGGCTGTTTTGTGTTTCTTTAATAAACTGTTTCATTCGTGTACCACAAGCCATCCGTGTACCACTGTGGCTTAACACATACACGTGACATGAGTTTTACTTTCAAGAACTTGGGGTGCAGTTTCCCTGAACCCCCTGCACCTATCTCCTTGAAACACTGCAAGCTTCATGCTTTCAGAAGGAGCTACCCTTTCTACAAGTTTCATCCAAATGAGGCCAGAAATGACAAAGTTATAGGCTGTTTTGACCTTCCCCATTATATCCTATGGGTGAAACATCAAAACAGGGTTGAAATGACGAAACTGTTTCGAGGGAAAGGACTGGAACAGCTGTTTCACATCAAAACAACATTTGAAACGAGTGCTGTTCTTTTGAAACATTGACGTGCTGGTTGAAAATGGCACGCTGCCGTTTCGCACAGCACTAGTCGGCAGCTGGCACCCTAGGGCAAATGGGCCAAAGCAAAATGAGGAAGACAAAAAAGAGTCTCATTTGCTAGCTTTAGCTGGGAGAGGACATCTCACAACAACATGAAGCCAGCTACAGGATGGAAACCAACCATCCACCAGCACTAATAAGAACACAAAACATGAGAGATTAGTTTGGAGAGTAGCATATCTGAAGGGAGATAAGCCCTAAATGGTTAAAGCAGGCAGGTAATAAATGCCACTTCCTTTGAATAAGCAGTGAGCTCTTTTGCTCTTTGGTCCCTGCTAGTCAGAAAAACCACCGCTAACAACAAATGCTGTTAAAAACAAAGAAGTAGCGACTTGGCACTTGGAGGAGGAAGTGCAGGTTGCATGAGGAGATAATAGTGGTTTGGAGGAAGCACAATGAAGCCAGTCTGAGCACACGATGTTGGAATGCCAGCTACTCCTGCATCAGCTCCGTATATACTTCTCCCAAGTGACTAAATATTAGAGACACGGCATCCTCTTCACGTTGTTACCAACAGTCAGAATATGAAGCAGGCAGTTACCGTGCCCAGCAATAAGTGTTTGCAAGACTGGGCTCTAAGTTTGTATTTTATTCTAAAGACAAAAGTGAAGTTTTACCTACTTTTTTAGAAGCTTGTCATTCCCTTTTGAGCTAGAGACAAAAAAACCTGAGCCTGAATTGATTCAATCTTTGCAGGTTAATCTGCCTAGATTGAACTGGTTTGCAACCGCAAAGACATTTTGTCTGAACTGAAGAAATGCAATCACATGCCTGCAGTGGCTCAGGCTAGAAGCGGGGGGGGGACTTCAGGAAGGCCTTTGACACTGTCTCTCACCCCATTCTCATTAAAGAACTGGGGGCCTGTGGCGTTGACACCTACACAGTCAAATGGGTCGCTAACTGGCTGGAGGGCCGCACCCAGAGAGTGGTGGTGGACGGGTCATTTTTGACCTGGAGGGATGTGGGCAGTGGGGTCCTCCAGTGCTTGGTCCTCAGGCCTGCACTGTTTAACATCATCAGTGAGTGACTGGGACAAGGGGGTAAAAAGCACCCTGTTCAAATTTGCTGCTGACACTAAGATGTAGAGGGATGTGGGCACGCTAAAAGGGAGGAATAGGCTGCAATTGGACCTGGACAGGTTACAGGGGTGGGTGGATGAGAACAGGATGGGTTTCAGCGCTGACAAGTGCAAGGTGCTGCACCGGGGGAGGGAGAACCGGCAGCACACCTACAGGCTGGGGAACTCCCTTCTCGTCAGTGCAGAGGCAGAAAAGGATCTTGGAGTCATTATTGATGCCAAAATGAACGTGGGCCGACGGTGTAGGACGCAGTCAGGAAGGACAACCGCGCCTTGTCATGCATCCATAGATGCATCTTGAGCAGGTCCAAGGAGGTGATCCTCCACCTCTGTGCAACACTGGTCAGGCTGCAGATGGAGTACTGTGTCCAGTTCTGGGCACCGCACTTCAGGAGGGATGTGGACAGCATGGAGAGGGTCCAGAGGAAGGCCACTCGCATGATCAGGGACAGCAGGGCAGGCCCTACGAGGAGAGGCTGAGGGACCTGAACCTGTTCAGCCTCCACAAGAGAAGGCTGAGGGGGGATCTAGTGGCCTGTTACAAACTGGCCAGAGGGGACCAGCAGGCACTGGGGGAGTCCCTGTTCCCCCGAGCACTACCAGGAGTGACTAGAAATAACAGTCACCCTGGAAGAGGGTAGATTCAGACTAGACATCAGGAAGTGCTACTTCACTGTCAGGGCAGCAAGGATCCCAAACCAACTTCCAAGCAAAGTGGTGCTGGCTCCTACCCTGGGGGTCGTTAAGAGGAGGCTAGACGAACACCTCACTGGGGTCGTTTGATCCCAGTACTTTTTCCTGCCATGGTAGGGGGTCGGATTTGATGATCTGCTCAGGTCCCTTCTGACCCGACCAACTATGAAACTATGACTTAGCCTGGCCAGAATGCTCAGTTTATAAATGAAAGACTTTAGAAATGAAGCATAGGTGGTTAAGCAGACATAGAGATCCCAATCTTTAATAAATATAAATGCTGAGAAGTTAATATGACTCAAAGTCAAAGGTCTGGATGCTTTTCAGCCCCACCCTGGATGCTTTTTAGGTTCCAAAAATATATCACAGTCTTAGCCAAAATGAAGGAAGCAAGAAGTCCCTCAGAGACCATCATCAGCTCAAAGATTGCACCTGTTGCTGTGCAAATACTGGCTGCCTTGGTTACTGCTCTTCTTGTAGCCTGGGCTCAGTCTGCCCGCTCCAGGTGACTTCTGGTTCACCCCTGGTCCTGAGACCTCAGCCAGTAAGTAGCTAGACTCTTCCTCATCCTATGACTGAGTCTGATCCTTCCACTATCTCTTACCTTTCCCACATTTCTAGTCACTCATAACAGAAGGTTTGACCTGGATTTCATCTCAGCAGTGAAAGTCATCTCCTAATGTCTGTGTATCAAATACACATACTCAGGGACCATTGAGTCTAGAAAGCTAATATGAGAGCTCAGTGAGCACATGGCAGCAGTGACCCTGCCTCAGGCAAACCCTTTCTCCTTAGTGGCACAGCACTGATTTGTCCCCCAAGTATCATAGTATCATCATAGTATCATAGTGATTTACCTGTTCCTTCAATAGAGTCAGCATCCTTGCTTCTTAGCAATTAGGTGGTAAGATGAAGATGTAGACACTTCAACTTGTCCCTACCACATTGCCATGGAGCCAGAGTCCTTTTGCTCCAGTTTAAGAAATGCACATCATTATCCTCTGGATCAGGATGATGCTCGGAGACTATGCTCAGGATTAAGACCTCATGGTACTCTGCACTGAAGAAACACACAGGTAGATGCAATCCATGCCATTAAGAGAAGTGTGACAAATTGTGCACTACACAGTTGTGTCACAGGAAAAAAAACCCCCAGAAACTATTGTGCAATAGTTTACAACACCCTCCTCTGTAGCTCTATGTCTAGGTTTGGTCACTTCACATCAAGGAAACTATTGCAGAGAGTAAAAAGTTATATGGTAAAAAGAATGGCTCATAGTGTAGAGAGATCATATATTGTCCACAATCTCTTCCAGAGCTGTGAGAACAACAGGTTATTTTTGCTTTACTACCCAACACTCACACCTCTCTCTTAAATCATTTTGAGTAAAACAAAAATGAAAATGTTTGTGTCTTCTTAGCAAAATGAAAAAAAAGAAGGAAACCCTGAAAAGAAAAGACTTTCAGGTCAACAGAAATGTGTTGACCTATCTCAAAACATGACATTCTTACTTAACTTTAATTTATATTTTAAGTTCAGTCTCAAAATATTATTGACAGAAAAATCAAAATATTTAATTAAAAATGTACAAATGAAACATTTTAAGATTTAAATATGTAGATAGATAGATAGATATTAGGGATGCACTGATAGAAATTTTGGGGGCCTATACTGCTGGCTGATTTTTAAGGAGGTATATTGGCTGATACCGATCCAATTTCCGATACAGTTGTGTGCAGCTGGTAAGTCTGTTGTAGTGGAAGGGGAGGGGGGGAAGGAAGGGACATGGGGGGCAGATCAATGCCCCCAGTGGTGAGGGAGAGTAGAGCAGGGGCAGATGCTGCTCAGTTGGAGCAACATGGAGCTGCAGGTTGTCTGGCAGCGGGGCAGGAAGGGCAGCTCCCGCTGCTGCTTGCACCCCAGGAGGGCACAGAGGAGTGGGGGGGGTTCACAGATATATAGATGTTTGGGTTGGAAGGGACCTCAGTAGATCATTGAGTCCACCCCCCTGCCCTGGGTAGGAAAGAGCACTGGAGTTAGATGACCCCAGCCAGGTGTATGTCTAGCCTCCTTTTAAAGACCCCAAGGTAGAGGAGAGCACCACCTCTCTCGGAAGCCCGTTCCAGATTCTGGCAACCCTTGCCTTAACTAAGCTCTTTCTGATCTCTTACTTAAATCTGCCCTTTGCCAGCTTGTGGCTGTTGTTCCTAGTTACTCCAAGGGGTGCCCTGGTAAACAAAGCATCTCCTATTCTTTGCTGCCTGCCCCCTGCCCCCCCCCCCCACCGATGAATTAGTAAGCAGTCACAAAATCACCTCTCAGCCTTCTCTTGTGGAGGCTGAAGAGGTCCAGGTCCCTCAATCTCCTCATAGGGCTTTACATACAGGTCCCAAACCATACAAGTGGCCCTCCTCTGAACCTTCCCAAGGTTGTCCAGATCCCTCTTGAAGCGCAGCACCTAACACTGAACTCAGAACTCCAGCTGGGGCATGACCACTGCCACATAGAGGGAAAGTATCACCTCCCTGGACCTGTTTGTCATGCACCTGCTAATACATGATAGGATGCGGTTAGCTTTAATGATCTCTTTGTCAGATTGATGATTCAGGTTCATTTTGGTGTCAACAATGACTCCAGCATCCCTTCCTGCTGCTGCGGTGCTAAGAAGGTACTCCTCCAGCCTGTCAGTGTGCTGGTGATTCCTTCTCCCTAGGTGCAGCACTTTGCACTTCCCTTTGTTGAACTGCATCCTATTCCGTTCTCCCCATTTTTCCAACCTGTCCAGATCCAACTGGATTCATTCCCTACCCTCTAGTGTCTTAACTTTACCCTATAATTTGGTACTATCTTGGAATTTGGACAGAGTGCTTCCCATTCCCTCATTCAAGTCACTGATAAAGACATTGAACAGCACAGGTCCAAGGACCAAGCCTTGTGGGACTCCGCTGCCCACATCTTTTCAGACTGATACTGATCCATCCACCACTGCTCTCTGGGCACGACCCCTAAGTCAATTTGCCACTCACCTGACCATGTAATCATCTACAGCACAGCCTCTCAGTTTATTTATAAGAATTGGATGAGATACCGTTTTGAAGGCCTTCTTAAAATCCAAGTAAATGATATCTACTTCGATGTCTGCATCTAATCATTTTGTGACCTGGTAATAAAAATAAACAAGGTTAGTCAGCAGGATCTACTCGCTATGAGTTCATTCTGGTTGCCCTTCAGCACTGTTTTTTCCCACTGGACTCCCACAAATGTGATCCTTAATAATTATTTTAAGGTTTTCCTGAGGATAGAGATGAGACTAACCTGTCTATAGTTACCCAGATCCTCCATCCTCCTCTTCTTGAAAATAGGAACCCCATTGTCCCTTTTGCAGTCATCTGGGACCTGACCTGAGCACCATGAGTGCTCAAATAGTTGTGCCACTGGTTCTGTTGTGACACTGGCCAATTCCTTCAGCACCCTTTGATGAAGATCATCTGGGCCTGCTGTCTTAAATGCATCCCGTCCTTTCTAGTCCCTCTTCACCATGTCAGCACTAACAGTTGGTGGGCTGGTGTCCTTTTTGTGCCTGCCTATGATCCATTTGGGAGATTTGTCCTGATCTGTGTTCAGGAATACAGAAGCAAAAGCTCATTGAAGAACTCAGCCTTGTCCCCCCATTTGTCACTAATTGCCCTAGTTTGTCCTGTAGGGGTCCTATACTACCCTACACCTTCTTTTTACTCCCTATATACATGAAAAAGGACTTGTCTCTAATTTTCGTTGCCAGCCTAAGTTCCATTTCTGCTTTGGCCTTTGTAACCGCCTCCCTGCACGTGCAGGCCAAGTAGGTAGACTCTGCCTTGGTAGCTATCCCCTCTTCCACAGCTTATATGCCTCTTTTTTTGCCTCTAGGCTTTCCTAGATTTCCCTGTTCAGCTAGGAGGGTTTCTTAGCCTCTTTGCCCCCTCTCCTGTATATGGGATTGTCTCCTTCTGTACCCATAGGATTGTTCCCTTTAGGAATGACCACCCTTCCTGAACTCTCATGTCACCAGTGCTCCTGTTCTTCAGTGCCTCACTAGCTAACCTCCTGAACGCATTGAAGTTAGCCTTTCTGAAGTCTAGCACTTCTGCCCTACTGGTTATATTGCCCACCCTATGCTGAAGAGTGAATTCAATTAAGAGATGGTCACTGTCCCTTAGGTTACCTTGTGTCAGGAGATCCCCCACCAAGTCCAGTAAGGCATTTCTTCTAGTGGGACCGTATACTTGCTGTCGAAGTTTCTGTATGCATGTTAAGAATGGTTGGATCTAGCTGACTGCTCCCTGCAGCAGATGTCAGAGTAGTTTAAGTCACCCATGACAACCATGTCCCCTGACCATATGGCCACTGAGAGCTGTCTGGAGAATTCCAGGTCCAGCTTATCCCCCTGATGTAGTGGTCTGTAGTAGACGCCCCACTACCAAGTCCCTTCCCCCGGAGCCCCTTGCATTCTGATCCACAATACCTCAGTTTGCCCCTCCTCTGATCCCATCTTATGGAAGATGTATAACACTTCTTAACATAAAGAGCAACACCCCCAGCCTTTTTTTCCCTACTCTATCACATCTATATGAGTCACTCGTATGATCAGAAGGCAGGAGAACAGGCCCTACAATGAGAGGCTGAGATCCATGGGACTCTTCAGCCTGGAAAAGCGCAGGCTCAGGGGACCTGGTGGTTGCCTATAAGTACCTAGGGGGTGTAAAACAGGATTTGGGGGAACGCCTGTTCACCAGAGTGCTCCAAGGGACGACAAGGTCAAACAGTCAAAAACTCCTCCAAGACCGTTTCAGGCTGGACATAAGCAAAAACTTCTTTATTGTCTGAGCCCTGAAGGCCTGGAATAGACTGCCTCCAGAGGTGGTGCAAGCACCTACTCTGGACTCCTTTAAGAAACATTTGGACATTTATCTTGTTGGGATCCTTTGACCCAAGCTGACTTCCTGCCCCTGGGCCAGGGGGCTGGACTCAATGATCTTCTGAGGTCCCTTCCAGTCCTAATGTCTATGAAATCTATACAGACTATAGCCTTCAATGCTTAGTGCCCAATTGTGGGTAGGGTCCCACCAGGTTTCAGTTAGCCCAACTAAGTCGAAGTTCTTGTTTGCAAGCAGGAGTGCACGTTCCTCCTGCTTATTCCTTATGCTCCTAGCATTAGCATAGAGACACTTGAGCCCCACAATGAGTGCCCTTGGTGCCCCTCTGTCCTAATGCCCATATGGCCCCTTACTACTTCTAGTGTATGGCTTGTGGTTCATTGATCCTAGGGTCTCTCTGTCCTTGTCCCCTGACAAACCTAGTTTAAAGCCCTGTGTAGGAAATCAACCAATCTGTAAGAGAACAGACTCTTACTTTTTGAAGACAAATGAAGAACATCATGTCCCAGGATGCTCCTTTTGTAGAAGTGTGGATCATGGTCAAAGAAGCCAAAACCCACACAATGACACCAACTCTGGAGCCACAGGTTGACTTCTTTGATGCACGTGTTGTGATACTGACCATGACCATTGACTGGAAGGATCAATGAGAAGACCACCTCTGCCCGCATCTTCCTAAGCCTGGCCCACAGACCTCTATAGTAACTTGTGATACAGTTCAGACTACTCCTAGCTGCATCATTTGTGCCCACATGGATGAGGATCATGGGATAGTAGCTGGAGGGCCAGATGTGGTCAGGAAACCTCTCAGTGATGTCCCAGATCCAGGCAGGCAGCATACCTCCCATGTTATGGGATCCAGGCAACAGATGGGTCCCTCCACATCCACGATATGCTCCCTGATCTGCACGGAGCAGGACAGTGGGCTCCATCTGTGGGCTGGGCCAGGGCTGTGCTGGTCTCAGGGAGTGTGGGAGAAAGGCTATGCCGGGAGGCTGCAGCCACTCCAGATTTTACCATAGCCTCCCCATAGCCCCCACTGCCAGCACTGCTGCCCACTGCCCTGAGCCCAGCCTCCACCGCGAAGAGCCCAGCACAGACCCAGCTTCAGTCCACAGCTGCAGCCTGCCTGCCCTGTGCCAATCTGCGGCCATGCCTCCCTCCCCTGTGCCCTCCTGGGGTGCAAGCAGAGGCAAGAGCCACCCCTGCTACTCTGCACCTCTCAGATGAGTTGCAGGTCTGTCCAGTGCCCTGCCCCTCCCTGGCTGGGCAGCATCTGCCCCTGCCTCACGCCCTCTGCGCTTCACCATGGGGGTGTTGATCTGCCACCCCCCATTCCCCTTCCCTCTCTCCACCCCCTCCCATCCCACCACAACAGACTTACCAGCGGCATGCAGCTCTGCACGCTGCCAGGCTGTGCTCCTCTTTGCTTGCGGCTATGCATGTGCACGGGCATTTATTGGCCAAATTATTGGCCACATTGGGCTGATTTCCAAGACAGTCAGTTTTCTTTATATTGGTGCTGATCTATCTATCTGTCTATCTATCTATCTATCTATTGTACTTCTACTTAAGTACAATCTACTTTAAGGGCTGGAGCAGGCAGCTGATAGGTACTTGATTAAGGTCGCCATTTTCAAACAAAGATCAGCCAGACAGAAACAGCAGTTAGCTGCTTGCAGCTGAAGAGGCAGCGCCATCCGGCTCGTTTGTGGTGTGGAACATCCTGGAGGTAAGGGCAGGATCTAGGGGAATGGCTTGGAGGCTCCTGGTTTCATAGTTTCATAGTGTCTAGAGTCGGAAGGGACCTGGGCAGATCATCTAGTCCGACCCCCTGCCTTGGCAGGAAAGAGCACCGGGGTCAGA
>JAGPOW010001296.1:11313921-11353803 GCA_030014935.1 Caiman crocodilus | reverse complement strand
GTCGTACCACCCTGCAGAGAAAGAAAATACCTGTCAGTTTCCTCCTCTGCCTCACGGATTCCCCGCAGCCTACTAACCTCCTCCAGGAGCTCCCGCACCAGCGCCTCCAGGGCCCTAAGGCGGACACCCCCAGGACAGGTGCAGGAGTCCCCAGTCCCTGCCCCCCCAGGCCCTGCCGGGCAGTTCCCGCCGGCCTGGGTATCACTTAATCCTGCACCCTGCTGGGGAAGGAAGGCCTGGTGGGACTGCCGGTAGCGTAGCAGCCCCACTCAAATGACAGGATCGCTCACTTCCCTGGTGGTGAGTGAGGGTGCCTTAACAACCCAGCCACCACAACACTGTGGGTAAGGGGACCAGGCATGGCTATGGCCATCTGAGCCCAAGGGGGTGTAAGACCCTAGGAAAGGAGAGGGGCCAGATACAGCTGTGGCCACCTGAACCCGCTGGGGTGAAAGACCTTGGAGGTCCAAGGGAGGAGATAGTTGTGTAGCCCTAGAGAGGGGGAAGTAGTAAAGGCACTCACAGGTGTTGAGTAGCGCTGAAGATTGGCCTGAAGGGCATCCCAAGGGGGTGTGCCGAGTAGGGCTGTGGGGCAGCCAGAAGGACAGCACATGGGCTGATCAAAACCCATGAGATCAAAGCGTAGGGTAGGAGAAGCCCAGTGAGGGGCTAAGGTGGAGTTAGCCCTCTGTTTGGTGAATATACTGGCTACTATCCAGGTAAGGGTCATGGGAGAGGACCAAAAGACTGCATGTCTCCACCTGAGGCATGAGTCAGATAAGCCTGAAGGCCCACAGGGCCACTCAAGGGAGCAAGACAGAGTGAAAGGGACAGAGTATCATGCGGTGGGCAAGAGACCCTGTGGGAGAGGATGGACTTGCAAGAGGCTCCACTGAGAGGAGGTGGCATGAATGTGTGAGTAAATGAGACCTGATATAGGACTAAGTTGGCCTGGCTTTAAGCTGGGAGCATAGTGACATACTAGATGCCATCTGCGAGGCATGGGCTACAGTGTAGGGATGGTACAGAGCCGTGGATAGCACCCGCTGGCATCGGGGCATGCAATGGGTAGCTTCCCAGATTTACCACCAGTTCATAGTTCCAGCAAAGTCATGGCAGTGAGACTGGGCAGACTGCCGACTTGAGACAGACAGGTAGGCCGATTTGAGACTCAGCCCCGAGCTTGCCCCATCACATATATATGGTAAAACTAGTCACTGATTTTGGCACAAATAGCTTTGGGCTACCCAAAATAATGGGTTTTTTTGTTAACAAACATACTATTCCTAAAACTATACCCATCTCTACTCTGACAGGCAACCCAAAGCTATATTTGACCTTAATTACAACCATAGGAACAATACTCTGAACTTTCTGCTGCAGAATCAGAAGGAAGAATCAACCGAGTAAAAGGATAATCTCCATTAAGAACTGGCAATATGTAGCCTATAACACATAGCTGAATTTACACAGGAAAAGACAGTGCTAAATGTATGCATTACCTGTCTACCACAGTATGATAAATGACTCCAAAACCAAGGCTTAGTTAACCAACAACAGGCAAGACTTAAGGAGAACTGTCCTGAAGTATTAAGCATTAAATGGAATGTTATTATGATTAACATAATATTAACATAATTATTAACATAATAAAGTTATAATATAACATACTAATATAACATAATAATAATTATTAACATAAATAAGATTAACATAATTATGATTATATTAGTACCAAGATACTCCGGTTGGGATTTGGACTCCAGTGAGCAAGGGGCTGTACAAATGGAAAAGTCTGTCCTTTCGTTTATGCCATCCGGTAGAACAAGGGGAGGGAAGCCATCATTCTTCCCCTGAAGCATTAGGTGTCCGTCAGTGCTAAAGGCAGAAGGTTACCTACGATGTTTTGATCCAATATGGTAGCTCCTATGTTTCAACAGAATCAGATATGTAGATTTGTTGTTGGCTGGTCATTCAGCAAGCCAGTCCCAAATCACCATTATAAACTTCTATGTGTCAAATATCAGCAGAAGGACAGATTATGCAGGCTGTATGTAAATTTATTTTTCTTGTGTCTCTTATTTATGCTTTATTATAATCATTTCGATTGTCCCTTTGCATATTTTATTGGCAGACCCATTGCCAGTGACTTCCATAGCTATCATAAATTGGTGCTACGGCAGCTGGTAAAAAGGTTTGCTTCTGATCTACAAGTCTGTCAAATACCAGTCCTTAAAATATCACTCAGGCTTGTCAAGGTGAATTCTTGCTTCTGGTTTATGTTTAGCTGAGATGTTCCGGTACTTCAAAATTTGAGGCATAAGGAAAAAGTACTGACTGGAGTCGTAAACTGTTTTGTTTTGTTGTTGTTGTTGTTGGTTGGTTGGGGTTTTTTAGCTCCAAGAGGAGACTAGAGTTTTTTTCTTCTGCTTCTAAACTGAAATAAAAATGCCTGAGGAACAAATCCGTATTGCTGACTAGATGCTGAGTATTTTGGAAACGTGCAAGGATTTAGGGTCCTAGCCCCATGCCCTGTCCATTTAACCTTCCATTTTCCAAACAGTTCTTAAGTGGGAGAACCTGTGCTATTTCATCCCCTTACTTCCCTTAGGTCTATATATGCACTCTTCCATAACGTGCTTTTGTCTCCATATTCCACTGCAAATTTCTCTCTAATTTATTACCCATCTATGAGTCTCATACAAAAGTGCTCCTTTCCAACTTCCACCTCCCCTTGAACATTTGCATTACATAATGTTTTTTTTTTTTCCTAGTTCTACTCAAATGAAGATGTCCAGGTTAAAATCTGACTACCCTACCTGTTTTGAACTTTTCTAGATCCTTATTTTATAATCACTGTGTCCTCCCTTAGTGTCCTTTAAAGTGACTCTAAATTCCCCAAACAATGCAGAATCTCCTACCTCTTAAGGTCTTGTCATTGAGGCACTGTTAATACCCTAATAACTAAAAGCCAGCTTCAGTATCAACTTTCTGCCAGTCACAGTAATTCTGGAACACCATTTGCTTTGTAGCAGATGGCAGCACTGTCCTAGCCATGGCCTGAGCCAGCCAGTTCATTCTTCCAATCACTGGATCTTACTGTACAGCCACGGTGAGAGGAGAAATCACTTGGCAAGCACACTGTGGCAGGTATTTCCTGTTGTGATGCTGTCAGCCCTCTCAACATACTGCTTTGGGTAGCGAAAAAAACAGCAAAGTAAGAATTCTGGAGACTGCAGCACACGCTCTCAGCCTGCTGGCCAGTCCAACCAGAAAAAGAAAAATACTGGTAATCCAAGGGAGAAACTAGCACAAGCTAGAGGAGGAGAGAGTTCTCTATTCCTACATAACACTGATTTCCCAGACTTACTGGCAGTAAAACTCTTTGCGGGGAGGAGAGGAGGCCAGATGCCCCAAGAACACCATCTGATGAGTGCATCTTACTGGAGAGAGATTTGGGGGGATTGCACTCTTCATACTTTGTCCAGTTCCACCACTATGTGAGAGGGTCTCAGGACTCAGACCCGGCTAGGTCTCAGCAGCAGGTCAGAGCAATGTTTCCCTGTAGCCTCATCTTAGACTACAGAATCTAAGCTTTTCTTTACCAACACACACTAACCTCTAAGGCTCGTGGCAGCAGAGATCCCTTTCAGAACATGAACCAAACAGAGCAGGGGACAACACAGCAATATGAGCCTGAAACACGAGGTACAGGAAGGGGTTTTAATGGCCTATATACATGTCTAGGGATGGTGCCTCTGAAAGGCAATCCTGACAGTACCAGAAGGAGATTTTCAAGAGTCCAAGTGGTAGTTAGGAGCCAAATAGGCAAAGAATTTCAATAGGAGTGGAGAATATAACATCCCTGTAACAGGGCAGGCTGTTTCTTTAAGAAGGAACAATAAGACCTATTAAGAAAGCTCAGAAGTAAGGCATTTAGCTAAGCAAACAGTGTCCCATTTGAAGCTTTAAAAACTCTCAAAGGAGAATGGGAGGCGTTGGCTCTGGATTTAGGATCCAGATACCTTGTTCCGGGGGGGGGGAACCCACCCTCAGACCGACCATGACCTTTCCATTCAATAATAAGCAAATTTATCAATACACTTGACACACAGTGATAACAGAAAAGAAACAATCAAGCAGTTCTATATATCTACCAATCCTAGGGTTGTCATCAGAGTCAAAATGCATCTGTCCAGGACACAGTCTTCACTCTCAGGCTCCTTCTTAGGTGTCAGATGTCAGCATGGCATGTCATCATGTCAGCATTTTGGAAGTGGGATGCCCAAGCTCACACCCCACACCCCTCCAGTGAGGTGTATGAGAAGGGCAGCTGGTATGCCCTCTGTCCATGATGGCCTTGGGGACCCTTCCCAGGGACAGGACAGGGAGGGACAAGGAGGATCAAGACAAAGGGAGAGATGAGACAAAGAGTGGGACACTTTGTTAATCTCAAGTCTTTGCTTTTGTATACTCTTCATCCATGGCTATCTCTGGTAGTTGCCTTTCTGTGGTCACATGTCCACGTAGCCTTCTGGGCCTTCTGTTTGGTCTGTTACCCCAAAACCAGGACTCAGCCCCCCCCGCTCTGGGGCCTTGCAGTTGGTGTTGCTTATCTCATGTTCTGGGAAGTCTAGTATACGCTCCTTCGGTTCCCAGCCTGTTTTCCCAGACAGGTGTCCTTCTTGTGTTAGACAACCTGTCTGCCTTGAAGGCTGTGACCTCGTCTTATGGCGTGCCCTCTCAAGTCTTAGGCTGGGTGTGTATCTGTTGCCTGGTCATGTTAGACAGCCTGTCTGCTTTCTGAGTTTTGAAAACTTTGCGAGTGAGACCCAAGCCTCTCAGAAATCAGTTAACCCCTGTTGTGCATCTTGAATCATTATAAAACAGATACATATACACCAATTCCCCCCAAAACAAACCTTTAAATACCATTCCAAGCCAACAGGAGGGGAAAGAGGAAGCAAGCTGAAGGGAACAGTTTGCTGCAAGGAAAAGCCATGCTGCTATGCTAGGACCAGGGCAAAGGGGGTAGTGTCCAGGAGGAACAGATGATTTTGTTTTCTATGTTTGTTTATTGAACTCTGCTTTGGACCTCTGGCTGAGGAACTCATAAAGGAGCAAATTCACCGGCAGAAACCAGCAGGAAAAATTACCCACTTACAATGCCTTTGAATCACTGGAAATCCTGCCCCTAGTTTTCCTCTGAATTAAAATCCTCCCCTCCCCCCACCTTATAAATATTTTTACTGCTTTTGAGAGCATGACAGAGAGGGTTCAAGTTCATAGTGAGTGGGATTTCATGGAAGCAGCCCAACTGGTGGCACTTATGAAACCAAAGGGGAAGAATGGTATTTTCATAAGAGCCACCAGTTGGGCTGCTTCCATAAGATCCCACTCAGTATGAAGCAGGCTAATGCTCAGTATGACTTGGTTTCAGACACTTTCCATGGAGAACACTATTAATCTGGATGACCTTCTATCAATGACAAACAGAGATTATGATTTTGATGTTGTTGCTGTCCTTACCCATTGATATAGTGCATCTTAAACACTCTCTAATCCATCATCCTCTCAAGACACTTTGGCATGCAGATGACATGAGACAAATGAAATGGTCAGAAAAACAATTACAATGACAGTGACAGTAATCTTGTTCCCTGAAGTCCAATCAATTACAGCATGGAGTAATTTTTTAAATCCTTTTCCTTGGCCCTCGTGGTGGCCAAGAAGGTTTCTTCTCTTGGTCATGATATGGTTGGTCTCCTCCAGCAGAGTAAGTTTGATGTATCCCAGGTGGAAATTATTTTCTGCTGTGCAGGACATTGTCTTGAAAATCCTATGTTAACAGGCAGTTGAGTTAGAGAATCACAGAAAAATGAGGCTGGAAGGGATCCAATGAGGTCATTTAGTCCAAACCCACACTCAAACAAGGATACTCCCTCTTTAAACCACTCCAGGCAAGCACTTGTCTATCGTGCTCTTAAAAACTTTCAGAGATGGAGATTCTACAAGCTCTCCAATTTGTCTCAACAATGCACAGAGGATTTCCCGTATCTAACCTCTGTAACTCATCTAGCAATGAAGGACTCCAGCCCTATGTGTATTCCCCTTAGGGAACCTGTAATCCTTTTGCACAAAAAGTTCTGATTTACCAAGTCATTAAAGTCTTTGTGAAGGCATCAAACATCTGTTGTGAAATATCTGAGCAATTTTCTCTGCAAGGATATATCTGAACCAACAGAGACAAGATGAATCTCAGAGAAGTCTCATGTTCTGAAAAAAGCAATATATGGCCTAAAGAGTCAAATGGAGAAATCAATGAAGCATGAGGACCATTTCCAAGTTACGTCAGCAAAAGTGGGTAAATGCAGAGAAAATATATAAAATTCTTTAGACAGACACAAGCAGGTCAAAATACAAAAAGAATACAAGAGGATAACTTCTAATATTCTGTTTTGTGTAAGGTAAAAATAAATCCAGAGACAAGCTGCTTTTTTTTTTACATGTTAATAATTAAAAGTTTCATTGCATTTCCATTTGAAAAAATGTATCAGCATGGATTTTTGTGTTATTATTCTGGTTGCTTCAAAATGTGCTATTAATCATCACTTAGCATTCAGATTGAGTAGCATCTAGAGGCCTCAACCAGCTCACAGCCTCATTGCATTAGGCACTGTACAAACATGTAGCCAATGACAATGCTCCAAAGAGCTTTCTCATAGCTGAGTGAAATTCCCTGTGGTCCACTGAGCATTTCTAAATACCCAACCCATATCTTAGAAACAAAGGGTGAATCTCACATCAATTTTACCCAAGGGTAGCACTGTGTATTTACTCCCAATTTACACTGGCGTAATATCAGAATTGTGCCCAATGTTTATGTGACATTTGCTTTTAATGTAGATAACATGCTGTCCTCAGCAGTGGCTACTCAGCTTTGATGTTTTTCCCCCTTGAAGCCCACCACAGACCAAGCCCAGGGATGTTTCCAAAGTATCGTAAGACCTATGGAACAATCATTTAGCAACCAAAACTAGGCTCAGATACTGTTTAGGAAGGTCTCTGTTTTACGCTAATATTCTAGTTACCTATTAAGTGCTTTAGTTCATGCTCCTGTTTCTGAAGTTATTCTGTTCTCTTATTGCAGTCTGCCCTAGGCCTTTGTTGGGAAGGGGAGCATATAATTTGAATAAAGAAATCTTCAGCTGCAGTCAAGTTGGTGCAGACGAGAGATGGGGCTAAACAGTTATGTATCACACTTGCATCACCCTGACTTGGAATTTCCTCAGTGTTGGCTTTTACCTGGAGCAACTTGCAGGGTTAAGCACTCCTCTGAGTTGTCCTGGTGATAATGGCCCCAAAAGAGTGGCTTCTTCAGCTGAGACTTGCCCAGAACAGAGTAGCATGCAAGCCAACTTCCCTTACTGCAGCTCTGTGTCTTGACAGTCATACCGCTGGGAGATGACGATGCTGGTGACACTGATGTGCTCATGATTGGGGTGGGGGAGGTGGCGGGTAGGGCGGAAACTACCCTTGTCCCACAGTGGGATTTTTTGCTGTAGTGGAATCTGGCATACAACTTCAGTAAAGCTACTGCAGTGCCTAAATAGCATTAATTCCTTTGAACATTTCTGGGGTTCAGAGAGAGATTTAGGCATAGATAAAGCTCTTTAAGGGATTTGGACACCCAAGTCCCATTAAATAATCTGGCTTTGCGAATTTGAGCCTTCTTTATGTTTACACGCTGCCTGTAATTGAAGCATGAAATCTCTTGCAGAAAAACCTGATGTGTTCACACTCAGAATAATGATTTTCCAAGAATTTAATTTAAATTTAAAAATAAGCAGCATTTCTCCTACTGAGTACAATAAATAAACCCCTCTGAAATGCTTTTTACAAGCAGATTGAATGTACATGCTAGGCAACAACTAGTGTTATTGCAACGTCAAAGGTGGAAAACAAATCAAGCACATGGAGACACCCCCTTCTCCCCCCCCAGGAAATACAATGTTATGGTTGAAAGATCAACTTTCACTCTTGGGATTAAGTCATAATTTTTTTTTCTCATTAGATGTCAGAATTATGCTACTTAATACAAAGCATGATTTCTTACAAGCCAGGGTTTATTCAATTCTGAGCCTTGACTGAAGAGACAAGACTCAATGAGACTCACAAACAAGCCAAGTTTGAAAGAAATCTAGTTGGTAATTCTAATGCTACGTGCTTTCAGTAATACAAAGTTTGGGACAGGTGAATGATTAGAGATGGTACCCTCTTGATAAATAATTTGGAAGGCAAATAAAAAAACCCCAACTTGTTGACTTTTTATGTATTATTTTTTTCTTTGATTTTCTAAAATACAACTTTGGGGTCCATTCTGTTCTCTGCATCCTCAGCCCATAAATTAATAAACACAAGATATTATCAAGGCCAAAGATTCCCTATACCCAATGGCTCACTGGTTGAGCAGGGAGAAAGCATGCCCATTTCTGTAACCAGTGGCACAAGGGAGTGGGGCAGCCAGACTCATATCTGGCTAGCTCCGACTCCTTTATGCAAAATACTGCCAAATCAACTGGAAGTGGGCTTTGGCACTAGTCTATGGAAAGGTTTTGGTACTATAAGCAAGATGCCTTTAAGCTGGGGTGGAAGGGGGCACTGCACCCATGCCTCTATGAACATACTATCCATATCATCACATTCACTTCAAACTCCCTCGGCATATGACAGCAAATACTACTCAGCATGCATTTCTGTTGCAGAATCTGGTTTTAAAATGAATTGCCCAAGGTAAAGCCAGTAAGAGAATCCACAGATTATCCAGTTGCTTGGCGTGCATATCCTTTAACTGCATGACTATAACTCAAATTTCCTCATTTTTAGTGCTTGTCTACATAGGGAAAAAGACTGGGAAAAGTTCTGTTTGGTAATAGCTTTCCATGCAGTCACTCTTGGCAGAATAGCTATTGTATTCTAAATTCACACCCTTGCTGTTTTGTGATAGCTACCCATCACATCCCAATGTAAAGAAGCCTGGAATTACACTATAGGACACATTAAATGCTAAAAAGCCCTGCTTTTTTTCTGCAAGGGTTTTTTGACTCCGGGATTTTTCATTGTCAAAAAATTGTCCCATGCTGCAATATAGCAATGCAGGGAGTGCCTGGGTGTGTGATACCATAGATGGGTCTGTGGCGCCACATACCTCATGGCAGTGCTTGTCTGGATGCAGCCCTGGTGTCTGAGCGGGAATGAAGCATCCTGCACAGAGCTCTTGTCAGGGCTTTGTGGCTCATGGGAGCCTGGATAGATCCCTCCTGCCTGTCCAGCCATGTGTTGCTGCATCCCTTTGGACATCTCCTGCATCTAACAGCTTAAAGGTACAGGGAAGGAAGGGGTGTAGCTGGGATGGAGCTTTGGGCCATGAAGGGAGAAGTAGAGAGTGGGGGACTGTACTGGGATGGGGAGTACCAGTGGTGGTAAAGTTGGGTTGGGGATAGGACTGTGTGAGGTGAGGTTAGGGATGTCAGGGTGTGGGGATGGCCTGGGGTGAGGGCAGTTCAGTGTCAAAAGCATTGCTGCAGTCAAGCAAGATTGCCAACCCAAAAGATGTTCTTTACTGACAATCTCCAAATTTTTCATAGGCAACAACATTTTTTTCCTGTAGTGTGTATTAAACCCCTAAATTTGAATCCCATCCCCATCACTGACATCCAGGGTCTGGAGGAAGGGTCACAATTACATTATGTAAAACATATCAGTAAAAAAAATGCGTTGTCAGTAAAAAGTTTGCAAATTGTCGGTAGGAAAAAAAAGGTTTTGGGTTAGGAACACTGAGCAGAAGGCAATGGGTTTGAGGATGGTCCTTATTTTCTTAAGGACTTTATGTCACAATCTCTGATCAGGCACCAAAGAAGTTTTGTTTCCTGCATAGATGAGCTTTATCCTTATTGTGAAGACTTCCAACATGCCAGAGCAAGGTAGGTATTGAACGTGGCCTTCATTCCATAGCTTTAGGCAATATTTTAAATATCCTGAGTCATCCCTCTGCCCCCTTCCCACCCCTTGAAACATCTTGAAGGGAGAAGTCAAACCTTGAAGTTGACTTCCAATGGGAAGTCAACATATAGAGGAAGGAGGGGATGTGTCACATGCCCATTGTAACTTGTGTTGCAGACAAAATGTATTGTACTAGTTGGGGTTTCTGAAGTGCTGGAAATGTTGTACTTAGGTATAGGTTACTGATGTTGGCTAGATAAGAAGTGACAAAAGTTCCATCATAATGACATTAAGTCTTTTCAGCAGCCAGAGATGGTAGAAAGCATTAATTGAAGGTGCTGCTTTCAGTGAATTTAGCATAATCAATCCTGCACTGTGCATTGAACTGACTAACTGTTGGTGTGTATTTTCAAAGGAGTTTTCACCATGGCTCTAAAGTCCTCATGTTGTTTCTCTTTGCCACTAGCATCACCTTCATCTTGTTCAAAATCAGCTTCAGCCACGTGTTCTTTCCTCATGGGCTGAGCTTTGCTGATGCTAGTGTCAAGATCATACATGGTGAAGGATAAGCAGAACTGTGTCGCATCTGCACTTCACTGGCACTTGAGTCCATGACGTGATGAATTCACTGAGAAAATACATGTAGATTTTAAAGAGAATCAGACAGGGATATGTGAAGTGATGTAAATATGTGAGGAGTTCAGTGACAGAGCCACAGTTTCCAATAACTTCTCTTTGGATGTATCCCTCTAAGAGACTCAAATCACTTTGGCAGATTACCCTGAACCACTGCCACTTAAGTTGTTGAGGTCTCCAGGAGAATGAGATGGAGTGTGTATCTTCTATCCATGGACAATAGTTCAGTCATCAGTTCCATGAAAGCATTTTAAGTTCTCTGTTCTGACCTAAATCTATTTTGTGTCAGATTTGGCATTCTGATTTCAGTTAGATCCACTTCTAATTGGGCCTTTGGCTTACTCCTTTATGAGGTTGCTTGGGACTAGATTTGATTTAGAATCATAGAAAACGAGGGTTGGAAGGGACCTCAGGAGGTCATAGCTAGTCCAACCCTCTGCCCAAAGCAGGATCATCCTCAACTAACTTAGAGCTATGAAGTAGGCTAGCAAGGCTGGATTCACAGGATTCATTCTCAGGAAAACAAACCTCCTCCCTGGTCCCCAAGCAGAAGGGAAGAGGCTGGAGGAGGGGGTCAAAAAATCATGTTCACCTCTTGTTTTTGTTCCAAGTTTTAAAAAAGCAAGAAGTGTCTAGAGGCACTTGCCACGATTTCTCTATCCTGACCGGGCAGGGATGGATCTTGGAGCTGGTGAGCGGCAGAGCCAAGATTAGAACCTAATTGACCTGACTCACAGCCTCGTACCAATCTCTCTGGCCTCAGCTTGCTTTCCTAGAACTGCAAGTTTTAGACAAAGCATGTTATTCGCATAATGGGTAAAAACCTGACCTTGCGCATGCCGCTGACAATGTTTGCACCGTTCCAATGACTTTAATGAGGCAGGATTTTACTCAGTATTTATTTCATCTCAGAAAAATGGAAAAATAGGGCTGGGAGAGCCCTTAAAATGTCCTGCAGTCCAACCCCCTACTCAGGAAAGGATCATCCCTTTCTAAACCAACCCCAACAGTCTGATTTGTCCTCATTCTTAGTATATCTTGACCTCTCAGGTCTTAGATCTGGACTTTTAGAGACAGCCCGTGCTGAAGAGGTGATGCTTTTGACCCTGAGAAAAGAGAAGGCAAGTGGCACCCAATCTGAATGATAGTCCTAGTCAAAAGGGAGCTGAAAAAGTAATCCTCTTATACATGATGCACTTGCATCTAGTACCGTGGTGTGACAGACAAGTCCAATGTATTCTGACCACAGACAAGAACAAAGTTACGGGGTAAAAGATGACAGACTTCACCAAGGAATGCAGTTCTGAGAAATGCTGAATGTTTTGCCCATTAGCACTTTCTGCCAGCAAATCACTTAAGATGAAACCCTGAAGTCCATTTTACCATGCCCCCCCTCCCCCACCCCCACCCCACTTTGCTCATTGACTTCCACCGGCTTTTGTGCCTGGGTAAGGACTAAATACAAAAGGAGACGCATGCAAGCAGGATTTTTCCCCTCAGTTATTTGTCAGCACAATCTTAGAACAAAATGATCTAACTGGCAGCATCCATAATTCAGATTGATTTAATTAAATATATCAGGAACAGATTATTTTGCCTTAGCAAGGGGCATAACAGAAGACAAAAGCAAAACTTATCAGCTATCACCAAGCCTATGCAAAGCTGTGGTAGCATCAGCAATACATCTACAGTAAGAAAAATCAAAGGAAAGCTCCTAAAAATGAACCCTAATGCTTACCCCTACTTTTCACAGCAGGTCCAGACTGATGAATTACAAGTTATTGTTTGGGAACTCAAACAAGCAACTTCTATCACCTAGCAAGGAAGTTGCAAGTCCTAAGAAAGCAAATGATGTCCTTCCTCTGCCTGTGGTCCTGCCTATTTCCTCTGACTGACAAACAGCTCCAATAGCTTCAATGAGATTACTCACTGCATATAAAAATAACCAGGTGCTTAAGTCTTTGCAGGATCAGGATCAGTTTTCACTTAGCGTTTATTTAGGCAAATTCCCTTTGGCATTTGACCGTACAAGGTAGGATAAAACCTGAGTAAGGATTTGGCTTTTATTATTACAGTAATAATGTGTTAGAGCAGTAAGAGTATTTTAGATGTTTTGGTGCCATGGTATGCCAGCCTTGGTCACTCCATGCCATATGCTTAAAATGTACATTGTATGTTTTTGGAGATTCCAAAACCAGTGGACAATTAGTTTATTCCATTCTTACATGAAAATAGATGTATATCAGCAAAGTCATGGGCTAAGACTGGAGTTGAACCATGCCCAGTTGAGTTCATGTGAGCATGTCTTCCTTTACTGGCTCAGCTGCATTGGGGTTAAACACATACCAGTATTTTATCAACTAAGCATTAGCCCGAATATTAAAAGGCCATACTTTTGGTGCTGAATGTCTCATCATCATACCCTCCTACTGCACAGTGATGGCACATAAACAAGAATCATATTAGTCACTGCAAGTGTTTACTAATAATGGGCACTTTTAAACGCTGCAAAATGAACTACCCTCATTGCTGCATAGCTCATATTCTGAAAAGCTCTCAGACAGCAGTAGTGCAAATGAAATATCAGTTTACTCTAAGCATTATTAGCCACTACCATTAATCAAACAAGGTTGAGAGCTACAAAGTACTAATAAAGCCTCTCAATCTCTTGTGGGATACACCAAAGAGCTTAACTAAAGTGAAAAGGGAAGTTTGACGAAGACAATGTTAGGAATGCAGCATTGTTGATGAACTCAGTGGACTCTGCCTTCCCTTTCCAAGTTAGAATTACATAAAATATGAGCAGCCTTTTCATTTAATAATGTCTGTGAGACAGGCTGACGGCTTCTTTTCCTGGTTTTGGATGCAAAGGAGGCATTTGACAAGGTCGAGAAGGCTTCTTTGCAGCCTTGAAAGCTTTTAACTGTGGGCCAATGTTTATAGTGCTCCAAATTCTGCAGTAAGGGGATAAACAGAGTAATGTCAATGATTGCAATGGAACTTCTCCAGATTTGTATTCAGGAGCCAACCAACGGAGCATGGTTCTTTTACGTGGTTCTTCTTAAGCATGGCTGTTTTGCATGGCTCTCTTTTTATATATTCAAAACCCCCAGCAATTGGCAGTTGCCACTATGTCCATTACTAACTCATGGATTGCAGCAGGATGTTCACCATGGTTTATGTTTCTCATACTGATTCTAGAAACTTGAGAGAGAGAGATTCCTTTTGATTTCAATACGATTTGGGGCTGACCCTACGAGCATAGCATGAAACCAAAGAAAGCTGAATAGGAGATAAAGAAGATACTGCAGTTATTATATAACTGACATTATTTGATTATTTGAGCAATTTAAAGGGATCAGTGTATGCTGTGGACCATGATTACAGACCGTGTCTGTCAGGTTATAAAATAAACTGGTGAGAAGTGAAATGCTGTCAATTTTGAGTTAATGTGCCTAAGGTGGACACTGGACAAGTAGCATTTTCACTGGATCACAGAACAAATGTTATGTTACTGTATACTATGAAAGAGAGGATAACCAAAAGGTATCAGATAATATTTAACCACTCATAAACAAAATTATATTTTCCCTAATCGAACTCTGAAACAAAAATACAAATTGTAAAAATGATAGAGCTGCTAATTAGCCATGCATTCACAAAGGGAAAGTTTTGGAACATGTTTCAAATGACAGAGATCAGGCAGTTTCCATGGGGTAATAGAAAGGCATTTTCAGTGTTATAAGCACAATGCATTAGTGGAACACAGAGGTCCCTTGCTTAAGGAAAATACATTTGTCACTATTAACAAGACAGTATCTGTTTATAGTAGTGGCGCTCAATCTCCAGCCTGTAGAGATGCGTCATCTGGCCAGTGGGGCTCCCCACAGGTCCAGAAATTTGGCAGCAGGGAAGTATTACCAGTGTTAATTACTGCTCCCCTGCTGCCAAATTCTGAGACCTGTGGGGAGCCGGGCAGGCCGGATAGCATGCCCCTTCATACTAGGTCACAGCAGCACATGGTGGGGCCGGCGCGCCAGGCTTACTCCACAGCCAGACTCAGCACAGGACCAGACTGGCACAATAGATCACACCCTCAAACCAACCCTGTGCTGGATCAGGATTACAGGCTGGCCCCATGCCACTTGGTTTACATCATTGCATTGTTGACATTACTGTACAAAGTTAACAGATGGCATAGCCCTTTTGAGGTGCAGATAGAAATGAAGAAGCTAACCCTGGCTTTTTATCCTGCAATAATGTTGCATACATGTACTTAACTTCACACACAGACTTAATTGTGTTGGCTTTGGTGGGATACCAGAACGAATGAGAGATTTACACTACTGGCCTCTACTGGATGGAGTCAGAACACCTCGACTCTGCATAACAGGACCTATACTAACAGGTCATAGAGATTTTCCTTTAACTCTGGGGACCAGGACCTATGCCTTTACAGCAAGATAATGTAAGATCAATTATCTTGGTTGTGAAATGCCAAATGACTAGGTTATCTAGTACAGTGATAATTGGGAAGTGAACTTTGATTTTATTATATTACAGTTTAACCTGAAGTACAAATAGATGAAAATGCAAATTAACTAGTCATAAGACATAATAACGCTTGTGCCTCCTAAACATTCGGGCTATCTAGAACAGGGGTGGCCAACCCACAGCACATGCCATAAGTGGCATGGGAAACTTCTATGTATGGCAAGCATGACATGATGGAGGCAGTAGGGAACACAGCAACAGATAAGGCAGGGAGCAGAAAGCAGAGCAAAAGATCAGGCAGGGAGCACAGGGAAGAGAGCAGAAAGCAGGCTGGGCAATACAAGAGGATCAGAGAGGTCATCAGGGAGGGTGTGGGGCTTCCTTTGCAGCATGCCTGCCAAAAAAGGCTGGTCCTCCCTGCTCAAAAAGCTGCAGATATGTCTGGAACAGATGGTATTCAGTTGCCAGTGCAACCTATTTTGTTTACTTCCAACCAGTTTCTGTGCACACCTCCCACCATGTCAGATCACAGCTACTGCAAAATAATGTGAGCCAAACTTTGCTTTAGCCTCTTCCTGTTTGGATAATATTGTAGGTTCCCCTGGGCTCCACTATAAGGAGCTTATCTCAGCAGTATTACTGCTACTAATCTCATCAGAGGATGCTGTGGCAGCCAGGGTAAAGAAGGCCTGAGAGAGGATCTGAGGGAGTGAGTCAGTGAAACACAGATGGAGAGGTCCATTTAAGACCATTTATTACTATTCAATAGCTCCACAGGAAGGACCATTTAGTACTGGGCCTAGTCTTTACATTCCTTTACCCTCTTAAAATAGAAAACCTCTTACTGAAGCAAAATCCCTTTTGTCTCAAAGGTGAAAAATAACTAGTTAGCAGGGGAAATGTACTGTGGGAGATGGGATGTAGTCTGGATATGAATGTATTTTTTAATGATTTATGCTTGTGCTTACCCCTTAATCATAGACCCCTCAGTAGTACTCAATCAATACTGCTATGTTACTAGTCAGGTTACCAAAAATAGGACCCTCCAGAAGACCCTAACATGACTGGTAGCACAGAAACACCAACATAACAGCATGATCCCCCTCCCCCCACCCCAAATAAAGTAAAAAAGAATAGCAGTGAATCAGTGAGAGAGATGCATAGAGTTGTACCACCCAGTGCCAAGTTCAGCTATGAGTCTGGAAACTCACCTGCTAACCTATTGGTCACACACTCTGAATACGCTATGCAGAGGTGCAGTGATGCAACTGGGTGCCCAGGGCAGCTGCCATGTACAGGGGAAACGAAGATTTTTGGTTGCTGACACTGACACAGGTACAATTCTGCAGCTGCAGTAGCAGCTGTTATCTTCTGCTCCCCCTGCAAGTTGAGGCCCAGGGTGGCTGACCTGGTCACCCTGTCCTTGTTACACCACTAATGCTGTATCCAACCTCATTTGCCCCTGTGGGCTGGATTTGGACTATGGTGCTTCTTACTGGCCAGGTGACCCACCATCAGCACCAGGGTCTTGTTAGCATGGCTCCAGAACTTGGGGAGTGAACACCAGTGCTCCCTGCCCCTAATTCCCCCCCACACACACACACACAATTTAAGCTACCAGTGGTAACCAAAGACCCCAAATTCAACAGCAGGCAAGAGAGTAGAGAGCCAAGTGCTAGTGACCTTTGCTCCCTGGAGTCCATAGTCTCAGTGACAAGCGGTGCAGACCACAATTTAACCTATGGGCTGCCATTTGGACAACCCTGCACTATATCTGTGTTGCCATTGACCTAGATTTGCACTAAAGGTACTAAGGCACCTGAAGGCCTGCTAGAGTCCCAAAGGTTTTGCAGACACACCTCATCACCTTATCTTGCTACTTAAAGACGTGCCATGTCTCAGGGCAGGTCCTACATGCTACACTGTTGCACCAGGCCATGGCAGAACAAGAAAAGCTGGAGCCAACAGAAGAATAACTAAAAGGACCACGAAAACCCACTCCATACACAACTATTTCCAGGCATCACACACACACATGCTGGCACTGAGCCATGTTTCCTAGCCATCTTCTGCCTCCCCACTCTCTCCAAACACATCTAGATCCAGGCTGATACTAGACGCCATGATTATTGTACACACTTTATGAAGCTGCCTATAGCTTTTCCCATGTCTTCAGCTTCCTAATATAGTGATAATGATCAGAATTACATTGTATCTTCTGACTGTTGTAGATGTCAGTGGAATAGGCTGGGGAGAAAGACTTGCAATGGGGATGGGAAGGAAGCACCTCATTGTTGTTTAAGAGGAGTCAGGTGTTACGTTTCCCCCAAAAGTTACTTGATACAAATAAAGAAATGTGTTTGTAGAAAGATGCTTTGTCAGAGGCGGTTGGTCTTTCCAGCTTAACCCATACTTCTGGAATGACACAGGAGAGGAAAACCAACATTCAAATACACTGTAGAATAAAAGGGTATAGAGAGAGAGTTGGTTGACATTGCTGGCTCAAATCTTGTGGTGCATTGTTAAGTCAGGATATTGTAACACATTAACTTAAATACATATTAAAGGCCCTTAACACAGGTATATGGCATCTGTTCGTCAGTGAGTGATGGTGGATATTGCAGCTATTCTACTGACTGATGGTGCATTTCCTCTTATGGCTGTAAAGACCAATGTTAGACTTGCAGGTCCTGACCCTGGTCACAGGTGTACATGTCGTTAGGGGCTACTGTACAGACAGGCTGTTTCCTTTGGTCAGACTTCTGCTGTAATTCAAGTGATCGTTTCTTGTTGTGATGTTGGACTCCATGATTGAGAAGGGAGTGCCGCTTTGTCCTGCCTCCTGTTAAGGCCTCTAAAAGTTTTGGGTTAATTTCAAAAGTCTTCATATCCTGCTTGCAGATGTCTTTGAAGGGCAGTTTTGAGCACCCTACTCTTGTCTCCCCACCTGCAGTTCGTTCATACAGGATGTCCTTTGGGATGCACCTATCTACCATCCTGTGAAGATGGCCAAGCCAGCATACGTGCCACTGTTTGAGTAGTTCAGTGATGATTGGCAGGTTGGCTTTGGTGATGACCTCCGTGTTGGTGAGTCTGTCTTACCACTTGAAGTCAAGGTTGTGCCATAAACGGTGTAGGTTTATGGGTCAGCAAGATGTTACAAGCATTTCAAGATGATTCTGGCACAAGCCTAGCCTGTGTTCCTGAGGAGTAAATGGCGTTATAGTTGTTGCAGTCACCCTTGTTCTTGCAGAGTGATGATGGATACTCGACCTACCTTCCACTAGGAAGTGGTGAAGATGTGGTAGCAGGCTAGCACCTTACCTGAGATGCCATCCTCCCCTGGTGCTTTTCTACTTGCTAGCAAGTCTGTGGGCTTGCTAAGTTCTTTTGCTGTAGGTTCTTTGTTTAGCTGTGCCAGTACATTTAGGGTTGGAAGTTGATCCAGTGCCTCTGAAACATCTGTTTCATGGGAGTAAAGCTCTAAATAATGTTTGACCCATTTCCTTGTTCTTGTCGGTGATTTTTACCTTATCATTTCAAGACTTAAGGGGGGGGGGTGACTTTAGTGAGAGGCCAATGGCTTTCTTCAGGCCATCATACATAACTCACAGGTTTCCTGTGTCTGAGGCAAACTGTATCCTGTGACATAGGTCAGTCCAGTACTGGTTTGCACAGCACCTGGCTGTTTTCTATACCATTGCCCTGGCATGCTTCAGCTTAGCTTTGGAGCTTTCTGTGGATTCCAGTTGTATTTCAAGTAAGTTGTGTTCTTGGCTTCAACAAGTGGTAGCACCTCTTCCAAGTGCACCTCAAACCAGTCTCTATTGGACAATTTCTTTTTCCCAAATAATTCTGTGGCTGTTTCCTGGATAACTGCTCTTATTCCACTACAGATTCCTTCAGCATTTGCTGATGTTGCTTTTGTAGACATAACTAATCCAAAGGTCCTTTGAAAGTTGAGGCCTGTGCTTTCAACTTTTGTGCTGCGTAATTTTTGGCTAACTCTTATGCTTAGCTCTATGTAGCTTCTTTGGTATCAGATTTTAGTGATACACAGATGGTTTAGGACGAAGAGTTTGAGAAGATGGCCATTTTCATTCATTTTCCCAATGCCATGATGGCCCAGGCAGGTTGGCCAAGAGTCATGATCTGTGCCTACTCGAGAATTAAAGTCCGCTAGCAGACGTCTCTCATTTGATGGTAGGTACTCAATGACTTAGTGCAGGGCATTGTAGAAGTTATCTTTATCATCTAAACTTGCCTGTAAAGTTGGTGCATAGGCACTAATGATGTTAAGAAAACTGTCAGTTGACTGTAGTAGGAATGAGATGATACAATCTGATGTTACAGTGGCAATCTCGTTAGTTTTCACCAACTTGCAGCAAACTGCTAATCTGACCTTGGGGAGGTGAGTATCTTCTACACTCCTGCCTTCCCAGAAAAAGGTGTAGTTGGCCTCACGAGTAGAACCTGAGCTGGCAAATCTTGTCTCCTGCAAGAAGCTGTAATGCCAACGTTAAGTTTTTGCAGCTCTCGATCAATCAGTGCAAGCTTACGGACATTTTCCATCATCTGCAAATTGTCATTCATGCCAAGACACATGGTCCTGACATTCTAGCTCTCTAGCTGGAAGGTTTTAAGGTTTCTTTTCTTGTTGCCTGGTACTTGATTTGCCATCTGTTTTTCAACTTTGGGTCTATCCCCACACACAAAATGAGGCAGGCAGACCATGGCAGGTCAGCTCCTTACTGGATGGGGGCTGCCTCGCTTAAGGTGGGGAGTAGCCGACCAGTGGAACACAATTGGTTCCTCCCACTGATGAAGGTGACCTGTGTCCCTCTACGTCAACCGAGCTGAACTTATAACCTGTGATTACCCCATTCTATTCTTCTGCCCATGCAAGTTGCAAAGATGGAGTGTCCTCTCCATTCAGTTTTGGCTGCAATGGCCTGGGCAGTTGATACGGAGGTGCTTGAGTTGCCCTATATCAGTGTCTCCCTCTCAGCCTAGCTGGTTGCTCCCAAAGGAATGGCAGAAACCAGTGCATTTGGAGCTGGCTTGGCTGCAGGAGTTCCCAGTATGAAAATCCATCTGCATTTCCGGGCTCCACTCCCAGACTGGCTGCCAACTAAAGCTGGAGAGCCCAGTCCACCCTGCCATGGCATCTGCTTTTTGATGGCATTTCCTCCCCCAGAGATAAGGACTAGTACTCCCCTCTAAGTTGCTCCTCCTCCCAAAGCCATTGGCACCATAGAAAGGCCATTGGCTAAACTATTTCCTACCCCCAAGATCTTGTGTTGACAGCTGTAGGTAGTACCATCTACTAATGTTATCAGACCTGGCCTGGTCTGACCTGTCTTCATTAGAACAGGAGTCCAGACATTAAGGCAGAATCTTCTATTGAGGATTTTGTCTTACCGGTTTTGGGCAGCTCATTTTACAGTCATGCCACACTGCTCCAAAGGCCCCAAAACAGCTGGGAACAGTCCTCCAGCATCCCAGGAGGCACTGCTTCCAGCTACTCCATCTTCCCCCACAGTGGGAGCAGGGGCAGGAGTGTCTAAAGATTGGACTCTCCCTCCCTTCCCATTCCAGGCACTTCCTGGACCCCCGTGCTGCCCCTGTTTTTTATCTCCCACCCCTAGAGATCCTTCCCTACCCCTTGGGGCTGTCCCCATCCTCCCTGCCCTGGTGCTGCCCCTCTTCCCCTCACCCACCTTCATAGCTCGCCTTGGCTATAGACACTGTTTTGGGGGAGCAGGCAGGGAAGTGAACCCACCTGCTGCCACCAAGTCACAGCTGCTCTCCAGGCTAAGCAAGCCCTCCTGTCAGCCCGCATCAGGCCCGCCATAAGGCTCTACCTGCACTCACCCCTCCCTTACACCCCTAGATCAGGCTCACCTCCCTGCACCCCAGATACCCACTTAGCACACCCCCACCCCCAGCAATTCCTGGCTCCCTTGCAGCTTCCAGCACTTTCCCAAGGGAGTAAGCAGGAAAGGGGAACCTGCTTGCCACTGCCACTGCCAGTCTCTGGGCTGGGCTTAGCCAGGAAAGCAACCACAGCATGGTGGTGACGACAGCAACAGGCCAGTTCCCCTTCTCTGCTTGCTACCCCAGGATAGAGCTGGAAACTGCAGGTGAGTTGGAGGACATGGGGGGCAGGGCTAAGCCGCAAGGGGGAGGATGTGGGAGGGCCAGTAATGAGACTAATCTGTGCCGGCAGGGGTGAAGGGCAGCAGGATCATTCAGCGAGCGGCATGGAGGCCCAGATTGCAAGCAAGCAGAGGCTGGCATGAGCAATGGGACCCTGCCAACCCCTGGCTGCCCACAATCTGGGCCGCCTACCCTGCCCCTGAGACCAGGCGAGCCAAGCTGAGCAAACACAGAGACAGCCTGGCTTCTAGCGACACCCTTGCTTGCCAGCCATCTAAGGGCAGGGCAGAGCCGTGCACGTTACAGGGGGTAGTACCATTTAATGTGCTACTGCTCGAAGCATGTGCTGATTTTAACCTGGAGACTTTTAATTAAAATTAGCATGTACTAAGTGTAGTATATAACAAGGCCCTCAGTGATTATTTTGGCATCTCTCCTGTGGAAGTCAACAAGACTGATTCTAACATCGCAGCTGTATTTCTGTGAGATGGCCCTCACATCGGTAATGGTAGCGAAACCAGAATCAGACTGGTCATCAGTCTGAGCAGTCTGAACTGGCAGCAGCACCCCCTGCACCTGGCATGGCTTCAAGGCAGCTGTTGACTTAGTTTTGCTTCAGTTCCAGTTGTTTATCAGCTGCCTGTGTTACTCACCCCACCTTGATGGCTGACCTGTTCTCCTTACCCTGGAGGGTTAATTTGCTGCTCCCAAGATCGTTTCATAGCAGTTTTATCTGTTAATGTAAAACTGAGCACAAAACTATTCCTCTGCACACCCTGGGCTACAGCTATCAAATAACTCATCCCTGCCTCTTTCTCTGCTGAAAGAACACCGCTCTTTCCTTCAATTCTCCCTCCTTCAGGACATACAATGGACACTTTCTCCCCCTTCCTCTTCATGGCAGTTCCTTTACTGCAGCTGCCTTTCAGCAGAGGCCCTTGCTAATATATGACCATTTTGGGGCTAGATTCAACAAAAGATCAGGTGCGTCTGCACTACCTCTGCTGTACTTCTGCGACTACTTTGAAAAACTAAGTCCTAACCCATTCTCCACCCACTCCGGATTCTCTAAACCCAGAAATGCACCTGTGAGGATGCTCTGGGAATGGCTTCGTCACCACGGTCAATAACAGAGGTCTCAAGAGCTGTCGTGGGAGGAGTCCCAGAGCAAGATGCTCCTCGCTGCCTCAATCCCTTGTCTGGAGCATGTAGAATTGGAGTGGGTGGGTGAGGCTTAATTTTCAGTGACAGCTTGAAAAGCAGCACAAAGGCAGTGTAGACATACCCTTAGGTACTCAAGGTAGGACACAAGCAGAATTCAGCTGTTTACAGGATAACAAATGCAGTAGGACATCGATACTTCACAGAGCTAGGTTCCTCATCCTGCATGGATGAGGGCCTGAGAAGCATCTGGGGGTATACAGGGTTGACAGGACCACTGAGGTGCTCTAGCTGAGTGGTGCCCCTTCAAGTAAAACCCACAGCAAATAGCTGAGCAGTTTGTCCCTCATTCAGCAACTCGCCATGAAGCTTGTCAGTTGCTAGCCACCCAGATACAAATGATTTGTAGTAGTTTATATTAGTTCAACGCCACAGAAATTGTTGCTAGTCCAATGATGTGTAGCTGCATGGCTCACGAGAAAAACTGTTTACAGAAGTTTGGTGACTTTGAAATAGCGCTCACACTTTCTTCTCTCACTCTCTGCTAAAACTTGTATAAAGTTTTCTTCACATGGCTATTTGTAGAAAGGTAATTTCAGGCCCTCAGATGAGACTCATTTAATCTCTCAGGGAAACTAGTTTTGTAACGAGACAATCCTCTTTGGAGGCAAGGGGGGACATCCATTTGTGGAACAGAAACAAGTCCACACATTTGATGACACAGCACGCAGTTCAAATGTCATCTTGCAAATAACAAATATCCACAGCGACCTGTTCTCATACTGAAATATGTGCGCACCACAGCCTCTGAGAATTTCAAATGTCAAATGGATTTGTACATACTGCAGCCTGTTCCCAGGACAGAGAAAAGGGCCAAGTTCACCAGATAAATTCTTATAAAACATTGCCCAGCTTCTTTGTAGTAGTTGGCACTGCCACAGTTTTTAGTGCCAGTGTAGGCTTTGACCTACACTGTTCAGTGTAGAGGAACACCTGGTTCTATGCAGAGCCCTTAGACTTCAGTCGGACGTGATGCATTCGACCTAAGCATTTTACAGAGGGTGGACACTATTACTGATTACAGACTTAGTGGAATAATGGGAGCTGCTGGTGTGGTGATAAATAAGGCCAGCTTGATCCAAAATCTCTTTGAGGTGCTGTGTAAACCTGTTGACTAGGCAGTACATATGTTTGGGCCAAACTGGATCTGGAACACAGCTATCAAAACTAGAGAAAGATATTTAAATTGACCTAACCTCCTCTTTTGACCAACTAATCACAGTGGAGCTATGAGTAACAGAAAAATTAAATGCCTACATACCATTGAGGATTTGGCCCTAGAACAGAAACTCTCTTATGTGTTTTGAATGCCTTTCAGTGAAATATATTTAAAGACTATATTAGCACATGCACATACACTTACCAAAAATAGCTGTGTCTATGACTTTCCATTCCTATCTATGAGAAATACAACTACTTCTGGAGTAGATCATGACTACTGTTTTGCAGACTGCAGCACTGCTATGTATCATTTTAGGTTGGAAATAAAAGCAGAATACTATATCTAACTGTGATAGCAGAAGGAAGGTTTAGATATGCAGGATATAATTACCCACTGTGGAATCTGAGCAGTAAGCTAAGGTTAATGGCCCTACAGCCCTCAAGAACAGTATAATTGAACCCCAGTGACCACAAGTGATTAGGCTACCAGCATGTGCCATCAGACAGATAGTACTACTACAGTGTCCACTAATAAAATGGACACTGGTCCGTATGTTGTCAGTTTGAAGGCTGGCACCTATGCAGTCCCCAAAAGCATTTCTTGCAGCCCTTTATATTTTTCTCAGAGATCTTGTGTGATGTAATCATAGCAAAATGATCTACCTATTAAGTACATGTGGTGATGTTCTTGTAAATACCTTCACAACATCCCACTATGTTAAGAATGTGCTGTGATCCCCATTTCAAAGATACCACAGTGAGTCATACAAAGTGACTTAGCTGTAGCAAGGGTGTAAATTTGTACCCATGAAAACCTAGGCCAGTGTTATAACCACAGAAAAAACTGTTCCTGGTATGAGGAGGAAGGGAAAATGAGCAGGACAGGTCTGGAAAAAAAGAGAACACTTTGGGGCACATTTACACGTGCAAATTAATGTGATGAAAGCTTACTGCATAGTAAAATCCTGCACAGTAAGCTTTCCCCGGGACTGTGTCTACACATGAGCCCATTGGGAGCAAATTTGCTCCAAAAGGGAGCAGTTCAGTTCAGGGCAGCCAATCAGGGCTGGGAAACAGCTGTGAGGGCAGTGATGGTACCCCTACCCCTACCTCTACCCCCTGCTGTCTGGGCTGACTGGGAGCAAGTTGCTCCCAGCAGCTATCTACATGAGCGGTACTGTGGAGTAGCTAATTCAGTTAATCTACTACCTGTATTTATAGGTAGTACAAAACTGCAGATTAGCCTAATTTACTGCTGAGTAGCTGCTGCGCACAGTTAAATGGTGATGCCTTACTATACAGTATATTGAATCTACTTTGCATCTTGCGTAGACACACCCTGGGATTGATAAGATTTTCTGAAGACAGGTAACCAGTACGTATGAGGGGTATATGATTTTAATATAATTGGATTGCTAGTGTACATTTTATATCTAGACAAGGCTCAGATGGATCGTGCCCCGTAAGGAGGGTGCTGGTCTTATCATTCTTGCGCCCTGGGAGTGGAGGAGGATTTTGCAGTGTAAGGCTCGAGGACAAGCGGTAAATGTGATATCTTGGCTGGATACAAAAATCTTGGACTAAATACAGACATTGAATTTATGCCACATTATGAACTGCCTGCCATCCAATAACCCCACAGACCACTTCACATTTTACCAGCTACATTTTATCACTGGTCAACATTCCCCTTTCTCCCCCCTCCCTCCCTCCGTGTCTCACACTTATTAACTCCCATCCCTTTTGATCTTCCCTGCCAGGTATTTGCATTTTCACAGACCTGCCCTTTGCATATTGGCTTAAGCTTCTTTTCCACCAAGAAGAGCACACAAACACCAGCAGATTCTCCCCACCCCTGAAGAAGGGTGTTTGTGCCTGAAAGCTCGTAAAGAAACTTTTTTACCCAATGTACCGTCCCTGCCTATATCCTTAGATCAACATGGCTATAAAACAGCACCCCCAAAACAGTTTATAACTAAATCTCATACTGTTTAACTAGTTCCATTTGCCCTTTGGGAGTCTCTACTCCTCTAAGAAAACAATAAAAACTGGAGACAACCTGGAAAATCCCAAGAATAGATGCTGATAGAAAAACCTGTTCCCCTGCCTCCTCCCCAAAATTTTTGAACAAAGAATTTTCATGCAAGATTTTTCAGTTCCTCACAGGAAAACTTCAGTGACAGTCTATAACTACACTATAATGGTGGTTGACCATTTCAAAGCAGTGTAGAAGATTTGAATCCTCTTTTAAAACAAATGGGGGACCAAGGAGACAGTGACTTAATTCCTTCTCCAACCATCAGCTGTATTTCTACTTGAGCTTTCCACCCCATAACAGCACTAGAGCTTATGCAGATCTTATCTGACTCCAAGTGGATCATCTAGAATGAGTGCGTTAAATAAAAACAGATGTTGAAAAGGAGAGGAGGTAGCAGAGCTGGAATTGTCGTTTAGACTTGGTGGCTGTCCCAAAATTAGGAAAATACTGGCAATGGTAAGCCAACAATGCAAATTGCTTAGCAGCTGAATTTATAGCTGCAGCCTGATGATAACAAGAATTAGGCCTGAATACTAATTCTGCCCTAAAGATATACTCACTTATTAAATACTTCCTTTAGAATTGTGCCTAGCAATGAACTCAGAGTTGTGAAACATGCAGGTGCTGGTACTGGAAAAAACAGATGAGTAGAAGAGGACCAAGCCTTGTTCACATGAGTAAATTCACTAAAGTCAAAGGGGTACTCACAGCAGTCAGGATTATTCATGTGCAGAAGTGTCCCAAGTCTTGGAAGTACTGTGCCTCATAGGGAAAATGACAGTATTGAGTATATTGCAGTGTCCTGCTGCATAGTTATAGTCTCCCATGCACGGCCCTAGGGTTTTTGCTGGGACCTTTTTGTGGCTTTGGAGGAGAAAACTATCTTTTTACTTACTATAAGCAAGAATCACAATTGTTCACAAAACCACACCACAGCTGCAGGGCTTCTGTAGCAATCATACCCTGAGGAATATCACAAGGGGGTTGATTAACGGATTCATGTAGTTCTAAACCCAGTGGACAAAACCCTATAACTACCCAAGGCTGATGTCACTTCTACACCAGTAGTATAACTGGGGGTGTGACTGGGGTAGGGAAGGGGCACAAAAACAGCTGCCACCAACATGGCATTACCATCACTGGCAGAGAGGCAGCCAGGACTGCCTTGCAGGCGTAGCTGCCCAAGGCAGAGAACTCTGCATGCCTCTGCCCTATGCTGCTCCTGTACCTCATCCCCGAGTCCATAAGAAATATATGGTCTCTCTGTGGGTCTCCCACCCATCACCCATTTCAACAAAGAGCAGCACGCCCAGTACCATGAGAGCTTTGCTCATCCACACAGGAAGGAAAAGGACTTGCTCATTAATGTGACAGTGCTATTCATCATCTGCACAGAAAGGAGAGATCTCCCAAGACCCATCTTCTCTGAGATGCCTGTTACAAACTGAATATTGGATTCTTGCAGCATGGTATGATGCTTTCCGTGATGTCACAAATTGGTATATTTTGTTGGTATGCTTGGTGCATGTGACACTGAATGGAAATTATTTAAATTTGTGATATAAACGAAGGTCTGAAAAGTTACATGACTCTGTTCCCATTCTGATATCAACAGTTTTAATAAATGTACAACTTCCAGCCCTGGGACTTACGCTTATGCTTAACTTGACATACAAACTTTACATACTACAAATAGCCCCACTGGGGCTTCAGTGAGGATGGGAAGTTAAGCACCTGTGCAAGTCCTTGCTGGTTTGACATCCTGAAGAGAGGACATAAGAGCATAAGAATGCCCTAACAGGTCAGACCACAGGTCCACCAGGCCCAGCATTGCATCTCTGTGCAGCGTTTCGTTGGATAACATCCACAAGCTCTTTCGAGCCATTCAGGGAGTAGTGGATGCTAGTCAGGGCTCTCTGCTGAGTGCGCCCACTTGGAAACCTAGTTGTTAACCTTTTACCTTCACTACCATTCCTGTTTTTTCATCCTTTGTCCCAGGCATTCAACTGTTATATACTGGGCACCTCTGCACGTTATTAATGTTCTGCAAGCATACCGCATAGCAAGCTTTCCCCTGGAGCATGTCTCCATGCGCGCTACTTCTGCCCTGCTCTGCCCCCGTACAGCAGCCAGGGGGAGCGTCAGGCTCCCCTGGGTGCCCGCCCCAGTCTGGCAGAGGCACTAGCATCAGGCCTGGGCTCCAGGGGTGGGGGGAGCTATTCTGTCTCGGGGCAGCTGCCTCCCAGCCCTACACCCAGATCAGCAGATTGGGTCATAAGGCTGGGAAATTGTCCCCTCCCTTAAGCAGCCGTTTCCCAGCCCCACACCTTGGATCAGCAGATCAGGGCATGGGGCTGGAAAATTGCCCCCTATACCTAGCAGCTGTTTCCCAGCCCCGTGCTGGAAGGGAGAGGGGATAGTTTCCCAGTCCCATGCCCTGATCTGCCAGTCAGGAGCAGAGATGGAAGCAGCTGCCTAGGGAGGGAACAGTTCCCCCACCCCCTGCTGCCTGGACTGACTGGGAGCAATTTGCTTCCAGTTATGTGTTTACATGTGAGCTGCTGCACAGTAGCTAATGGCCACATCTACACGAGATGCTGACTGCACAGTTGTTACTGTGCAGCCATTTAGTACTTGCAAATACAAGCATATGCACATTTAGTACTTGCATATACAAGTACTAAATGACTGCGCAGTAACTGGAGTTACTGCACGGTAGTGTCACTGAATGGCTTTTAGATGATGCTGACTGTGCAGTAGCGTGTTGTTACTGCACAGTAGCATCACATCACGCTTCATGCTACACAGCGCTACTACACAGTATTACTGAGCTACTGCTCAGTCAATGTCTCATGTAGATGTGGCCAGTGTTCAGTTAATTTACTACCTGTATTTGCAGGTAGTAGAAAATCATGCATTAGCTTAATTTACTTCACAGCAGCTGCTGCACATTGTTACATGATGATGCCTTACTGAGTAGTAGATTACTGTACTGTTTGGTAAAGCATTTCATGTAGATGTGCCCAGTGAGTATCTCTAACCACTGATGTGGGCTTGTTTCCTGCGCCCACTATGCCTGCTTAGCAAATAGGCCTGTCTGTCACTTTGGCAGAGAGTGGATGCCAAGGGGAAGAGTATTTAAGCAAGGCCAAAACAGACTGATCCATTCCCTGCCCTTCTCCTCCTACAGTTTCTAGCAGGCTGAGGAAGGTCTAACTTTGAGATTGCATGCATAACTATCATGCTTAATACCCACTGGTGGACCGTCTGGTCTGACACTTAAGAGCAGATTACTGTTTCATTTATTGGGGAGTAAATCTTGAGTTATACTACTGATGTCAATACAATCAGAATCTGTTCTTTTATCTGTAGGGCTATCTAGTCTCTGGATGTTCACAAAAATGAAGCAGATCCATTATGGTCACCACACTAAATGTACTATTGCTCCATATTACAAATATAGTATAATTAATAATCATAATATTGACTATTCACTAACGTTTTAAAAACTGACCAGAAAGAATCTAAAATTGAGGTAAAATATGTTAGCTACTTCACATTAAAGTCTCTAAGTGTACATTACCTTGCATTAGTTTGAACAATCTAATGCACATGAATATCTGCAAGTTCTGAATCATTCAGGCTTCGGTTTTTAAATGCGTTAAGTGAGAGGAAATATACAGTTAGGCTTTCCACACTCCTCCATCCTATGTTGAATCACCCTGCTTGAAGACATTGCAATAGAGGTTTTCTGATTTCCTTCTATTACAAGGTAACAGTTTCTAGGGAGAGGGCAGTGAATGTGATGTACTTGAACATTAGTGAAGCTTTTGATGCTGTCTCCCAAGACAATCTCATATGTAAGGCAAGAAGGTGAGGGAATACAGTCTGGACGAAAAACTGCAGTAAATCAGAGGCATAACAGGTTGGATCATCAAACTCAGAGTAGTCATCATAGCTCAATATCTCACTAGGAAGAGATACTGAGCAAGGTTCCCCAGGCACCTGTCCTGGGTCTGGTACTTTTCAATGTCTTCATTACTTGACTTGAAGGATGAAACGGAGTCCATACTTAATAAATGTGTGGGGCAGCTGAGTGGGGCAGCAGAGCCTTTGGAGGATGGGCTTAGGATTCAGAATGACTGTAAAAAATTAGAAAAGTGGTCTGAAATAAATTGCATGGAATTCAGTGCAGAAAAGTGCAACATGGAACAAACAAATGCACAAATATAAACTAGAGAATAACTGGATACGTTGCTGCTTCCAAGAAACAAACCTGTGCATCAGAAACTGAATATGAGTTGTCAGTAAACTATTATGGTAAACAAACCAGCAGCATGTTGGGATAGACTAACAGGACTGATGCCTTTAAGACGTACGAAGTAATTATTCCATTCTATTTAGCACTAATGGGACCTTGCTTGGGGTGTCATGTCCAATTTTGTGCGCCATACTTCAAGAAAGATATGAAAAGTTGGGAAGAGCCCAGAAAAGAGCAACAAAAATCATTAAGGGTCCAGAAAACATGACATACAAGGAAAGGCTGGAAGAACTGGGACTATGCAGCCTTGGAAGACAAAATTAAGGGGGGATTAGCATCTAGTGATTAACTGTTCTGTGTTCAAGGACAAGACAAGAAGTTCCTATCGACTTCTGGATAATTACCAACGATGAATGGCAGTGCCAATTAACCCACGCTAAACTAAAGAGCAGATGCAGTTATGCTGCTTCTGCTTGAGGAGGTAACTTGCCTGGGGCAACAGACCAGATTGAGGGCACTACTGACTAGACAGTGAGCTTATGTTTCACTTATATTAGGTAAGGGCCTCAGGAAGAAAATAACAATCTCTGGAAGAAAACAGAGGTTTCTCCTGGGATTGCAGAGAGAATAATACTATTCAACTCACCAAACCAGGCCTCAAGGTCAAACTCCTTTCCTGATTTATACCCTAGCTATAGTCATAGGGTCTCATTACACATTGATTTTAAGTGGCTCCTGGAGCTCCTAACTCCTGAATTGTCCGCATATGAACATCTGAAACTAGTTTTAAGCACACTTTAGGCAGTTTGCAGTTATGCCTCTCCAGGGCACATTTATCTCTGATCCATGTTACCCATGTTACATTAATGTGTGACGGTTCTCAACAATGAGCCCCCCAGGTTGCAGTCCTCCAGCATCCCAGGATGCAGCATCTCCTCCCCCACCCTCTTATTCTGCGCAGACAAACTTTCCACTCCCTGAACTTTACTGCTTAGGGAGCAGTTTTGGCACCAAGCCAACTTCCCCTCCTGCCTCCAGGGGTGTGACTTTCCCACTCCCAAGGGCACAAGCTTGCAGAGCACATGCCAGCTAGCCAGGGTGCAGGGTGCAGATGGGTCTAGGAGTGGGGTCTAGAAAGGGTGAGGGGGGAAGAAGGTAAGGGGGCAGATCAGGTCCCCATGAGCTGGGACTTCCTTTCTGGGCTAGGTGTAGTAGGTCCCCCAAAAGAGCCTTCCCTCACTACTCCTACCTCCCAGCCACCCTGGGAAGCATAACCAGCACCCCCCCAGAGCCCGATCCCCAAATCCCAACTTCTTAAAACATGAGGCATTCTTCAATTGACTTCCTTTTCATTTTTACATTTCCTTTTTATGTTTTACTTCTTTTTATTTTATCCTTCAGTGGCTGACTTCCTTCATTTCACCACCTTTCCCCCACTCCCATTTCCTTTTCATCTCCCACTTTATTACCCACCCACATCCCATTCATTCTTTGCCTCCCAACTTCATGTGCATCCTTGTCCCTGACTCTCCCTCACCCAGCAGGGATAGAGGTCTGTCCTGGCTCACCAGCCTGTAGTGGTAACTGTAGTCAGGACCCTGCTCACCACCCCTCCAGTAGCAAGTCACAGCTCTGCAGGTCAGGGACAGGCAGAGGTTTTTAGCCTTATGGTGTTGACTGCTTCAAGCTCAAGCTAGCACTAATAGCAAGCACAGCAACTGGCCACTGCTTGCAGGGTAGGCACCAGCATTCCCACCTCCTCCCCCCTCCAGCAATCACCCAAACTGTGAGCGTGGCCTTCAGGGGGTGCACATGCACCCCTGTGCTTCACCACTGACTAATACAGATCAGCATTTGAGCAGCTCAAAGTTCAATGTGTAACCAGGCCCACTAAAATACAGAAAAGTTGGGCTGGAAGGGACCTGGAGGCCATCTTGCTCATGGCAGGATAATTCCTATCCAAACCATCCCATAAAAGTGTTTGTCTAATCTATTCCTAGAAGTACACAATCAACCCTGTTATACAGCTACAAGACATATTTCCCAAAGATACCAAAAACACCATAATCTACCACAAATAAAGCAGGGGAACAGAGGCTCTCAGCGTCCCTTTCCACCCCCACTGCAAGGGTTGTTAAAATGCAGTAGAGATCAATGAAGAGGTCCTTGCCCCCGGCTACAAAAGAAGGCAAGAACCCCTGCAGTCTGTACAACTCTAACCATGGGATCCAGTTCCTTCCTGATCTTAAATGTGGTCCTAGGTCTGACACTGAGCAAGGGGCAAGACTCTTTACCTAAATTTCTTCCCAGCCCCATGTGGCAACCTGCAAAGCCCAATCACAGGAAAAAAAACAAACACCCTTCTGTACTCCGATCCAAGGACAGCCAGTATGTCTCCACACATCATACCCTTTAACTGAACAGCCAGAACTCTTCTTTCTCTGTCCCCCAGTTGCTTTAAACTTCTTTCATAACTAAGCTGATTGTGGAGCTCTGCTACTCAATGCAACTTGATAGGTGACATGTCAATATAAAGTTTATACCATCTTCTCAGCTGTTTGTTCCCCTCTAACCCCCACGTCTCTGCCCCCCAAACCCCCGTTGTGAAACCATCCCAAGTAAAATCTTGTAGGATCAGATGCTCCACAACGTATACTGGCATAGCCCTAGAGCTCTTAATGAGGTTACACTGTGTGACGGCGATGGCTACTTTAACAAGCTGAAGCAACAAGCCTGGAACCAGGTGTACTCAGGTGTTCACTGATTCAAGCATTTAATCATACCTAAACTTGCTTAGCTTTTGAAATTAGACAAGATCAAGCTTACTAAATGTGGGAAGCTCACCCACTGTCCCTTCAGCAAAAATTTACTGTAACTCTGATAATGTATTCCTCCCAGGAGGCACTTGCACATCTGAAGCATCATTTTCTGAGGCTGTCACAGCATTAATTTCCAGTGTTTATAGGCTAGTGGGACTCTTGAAAGAGCAATCACCAGGAGGAAAAAGAGTCATGATTATTTATGATGAATCTATCCCAATGCATAAGGCCTGTTGCAGGGCTTTGGCTCCAGCTTTTAATGCATGCTGCAGCCTGCACAACCTCTTGTCTCTAAATCTGAACACACAAAGCAGTAATCAGGAAATCAGGAGTTTCTTACTGTCAGATAGCTGATCAGGCTTCTGGAGGGGGGAGAGGGGCATGGGTAATGGATGGCAGAGGGTGTGAGTTAATGCAGGGGTCTTTTCATTCCAAACTCTTTTTTTAATGGTATCGGAGGTTTTCTGTTAGCTGTCAATACTAAGGTGGATTCCACTTTTAAAGGGTATATCACCTGGTTTTGGGATACTTTACAAGGCACCCTTTTTTCCCCCACAAATCACTTGCAGGTTTTTGGAGGCCCTACAATGCCATCCATATGGTTTTCATCACAATTGCAAAGAAACATCTCACAATCGACACCAAACTTTAACAAGAATTTTGAATATACAAAGGAGGCAGAAAAGCCCAGGAAAGCTGCCTGAAACATATCATGTCACCATTTAACCTATCCAAATCCAGGAATATTTATATCATGTTTTGGAAACACAACATGTGCTTGCTACAATGCCCATAACTTTGTGAACCTAGCCCTTCATTTTGATTGCTTTTCTTACACGCATGAAAAACAAATATATTTGGGGTCTAATGCAATGTTTCCTGGTGAACAATTTCTATTTTTTTTTCATTTTGGCAAGAAAAAATAAAGTTTACGTTCAATTTGATTTAGCTGATTTTTTTTCTATTCAGGAGTGGAACTGAAAAGTCAATTATTTGTACATCTCTAATCTAAATCTCTAAAGCTAAATTAGGAATATGGGGGTCTTTTATGGGGTATTCATGTGCCATGGCAACTTTACTTTGTACTGAGGCACAGATATGAGACCTAGCCATTCTTACTATATTTTGGGAATTGGGCCTTCTTTACCTGGAATTCATGAATGTGCATGACACCAGCGCTTCTGCTGTGCTGAGTGTCTCCTTCAAAGCGCTGTGAAACCTCATCTCATGGGCTTCACTGGGACTTGAAGATGCTCAAATACCCGTGGTATCTGGACTATCCTAGGAATGTGATATACTACTTCTAATTCATCAGTAGGGTATATATCAGCTTCCTTAACAACCTGAAGCCACAAACCATACCTTTAGTTACTTGTAATTGGAATAACGGGAAAAGCAGCGAGAGCCTGCTGAATTAGTTGCCTGATTGTTTTTCAGTCCTTTTTGTACATGCTGTAAGAGTTCAAACACATACACCTGAGTCCATAGCCATAGAATTTCCTCCTCTTTGTCTCACCCTAAGATACAGCACAGCAATGGCATTGGTTTCCCTTCAATATTCTTTGTGTATCCCTGACTTTTTTTTTTTTTTTGCAAAAGAATAGCTTTCACACTGACTTATTAACTATGATGTAACCCAGGTGCACTCAAGTAATGTGCTCCCCTCTCTAGATAGAAGGGATGGATGGCAAGGCAGGAGTGCTGTGACAGGGATCTGCAAACTGTGGGCCAGATCCCTCTACTCCCTACAGAGTCAGGCCAGGACAAGGGATGCTTAACTGTATACAGATTTACTAATATATACAAAATCTAAAGAAAATGTACATTGATTACATATATACACAACTGTACAATTATCATATAACACTATGTCCTGCAGATAAAGGCTGAAAGATTACACCCCCTCAAGTAACGCAGAGCAATGCATAGATAAGCAGCTGAACTAAAATAGATGAACCACAGGTAAGTACAGGTAAGCACAAATAAATACAGATAAACAACAGTCAAATATAGGTATGCACAGGTGAGTATATACAACCATCGGGGAAGGGGTTCCAGCAGTGTCCCAGTGAGAACTCTATACCCAATGCTCTATTACACTACCAATATACAGAGATAAAGTGTCCACAAAATATAAGGTGCAGTGTCACAAAATATGAGGCACTCTCTCACAAAATATAAGGCACTGCAACAACAAGTCAAACTTAACTCTGTAATTGCCCTGTGGCAGTGCACCTCCCGAGAGCACTGGTGCATCCCCTGTCAGGCCAGGCTCCCTGTTTAGGCACTGGGTAGGGGGCAGGCAGCAGCGCCGGTGCCTACCCTGTGAGTGCCGGCTGGGGAACAGGGCCACCAGGAAAAGCAGCCGCACCACTGCTGGAAGTGCCTGTGGGACTTCTGGAAGCGGTGTGACTGCTTTTTGCTGAGTGAGATTGGCTGCTCACTGATGGGGGGATTCCCACGGTCAGCGTGATCAGCTGCCAGAGGATGCAATCGGCCACCGGAGGATCCCCCCCAGTTGCTGACTGGCGTCGGGGGGACGTGCCCCTCCAACTCAAAAGGCACCAGCTGCCCATGCCCCATGTCCCATACTGATCCTGGGGACATCGACTCTGCTCCAGCCTGTAGTGGGAGAAGAAGATCCTCAGTGCTCTCCAAGCCTACGTTGGCCCCAGGGGATGCCTCTATAAGTAAGTGCCAGACCTGGGAAGCCCCTTCCTACTTAAGATTCCCCTAGAATAAGTTGCCTCGTGGCTGGGGTGGCTCTCCTCCCCTGTGGGAAACCCTTTCCAACAACTCATGACTCCGGGGCCTGGACGGGTGGTCTTCATCCCGTGGGCCATGTTGATCCTCACATGCATTGCCTCCCAGGCCACTGACATCCCTTGGGCTACAGTTCACAGGTGGTCCTGTGCACTTTCGTATGTACCAAGGGCTCTGCTTTCTGCTGGGTGTTGGAGGCCAAGCCACCTCATGCGGCACTGGGGCTCAGTCCACTCCCAGACCTTCCATGCAACGTGGTCTTGTACCGAGCCGCTGCCCTGTGCCAGTAGATGTAGCCCTGAGCGACTCTCGAAGGTCCCAATCCCTCCTGGATTGCCCCATGCTGCACCATCAGCATTGTGTCCTGGTTGACTGCCAGGGATGGGGACCCGAGCTGCCATGTGCAGCTCCTAGAGTCCTGGCTCTGTGCACCATCCTATGCACCAAGTTCCTGGCCTCACACCAGGGGTTGCAGACCCAAGCCACCTTGTACAGCTTCCAAGGTCTCTTCTCCATGTACTGACACCACATTTCCCGTGGTGGGACTGGGGACAGGGTCGCTCGCGAGTCCTGTCTGGTGAACAGGCATCCTTAAGCTCTTTTGGGCACTGGCTCTGCCTGCTGGCCAGTTCACACCAGCTCTTCTTTGTCCATCCTCTTCTCTGTCCCTCGATGCTGGGCACACTGCTCTTTTATATCCTTCAAGGGCTCTGCCCCTGGATTTTAAATGGGCCAATCCAGTTGAAGCAAGAAGCAGGCTTCGACTAGGTCCAAGTTCTCTGCTTTGCCCTGGGTAGGGGTGGGGCAAACTCCTCCTCATCAATTGCCCGATTGGTGGAACCCTTCCACCAATGTTAATGAAGAGTCCCCGAGCCCAGACATGCCAGGCAGCTGTCAACAAGCCCACCACATATGACCTGGTCCCTGCATACAACAATTACACATTCTTGTTATGCAGAGTTTGATACAACTCCCACTGAAATCTAGGAGATCATTTCTACTGAGTTCAGTTCTGTTTCATAGTTGCTAGCAAAATGGCTCACAGGATGCAGTGTACCAAATAGATCCTGAGCCAGGAAGGTAAGGACTGGAAGACTTCAGCACTACATGAGCATCGAATTCAAAATAATAACAACAACAAAAAATTCAAGAGACTTTTTAAAATTTATCAGCTGGAATGAAAAATAGTTGACATCTACACTGAGTTTGAAGAAATCACAGACATTGACTTTATGGCTCATTACAATCTAATTGTGATCTCTACTAATCATTCTGCACTCTTCAAATGATAATAACCCTTCTTCCTCTTGAATGGTCTTATTCTTTCACTAATCAGGTTATCTTTTCTACTGCATTTCTCCAGTAGTGTAACAATTGGTGAGTGCAAGGAGGGACTGAAGGAAAACATTGTCTCAATTTTGGCTGAAATTATTGTTGTAATTGCTGTTTAAAAATGACAGGAGAAAAGTAGAATCAAATAGATTCCCGTGCCACCCTCCCGCTTGAGGTTAAACATTGCCTTTTAATCTCATCTTTTATTTTTGGGGGATGTAGGGAAACCTTCTTATCTTTCAGACAGCATTTCAAATGTGCAAAATATACTTTAGACAAATACAGGAATGATGGGATTAAGCAAAGATTAATGTTTTTCATTCCTCGGCATGATTTCTTTACATTCAGCATACTAACATTATCAAAAAGTTATGTAAACTGTTGTTAGTAATTAGAACAGTCTCAGCCAATCAAAATACAGTTACTAAATAAGTATTGATTCAGGCCCCTGTTAAGCAAGGTACTTAAGGACATACTTAATTTTATGTCAGCAGTCCAATTGACTTCAGTTGGGACAACAATGGTGTCTCAAGGCAGGCTTCAGCTTCCTTGACAATGACCTGCACATCACGATGAGAAACATGCTTAGTTGGGATGGGCTTCACCTGTCCTCCCAAAGGTAAGTATGTGTTCTCTTCTAGGTTGGCGGATCTCCTCCGGCGGGCTTTAAACTAGGCTCATCGGGGGGAGGGGAAGATGAAGGTGGGGGAAGCCGTGGACCACCAAACCATGTGGCATCCACAAGGATAGCCCAGCCTGAAGAGAGAGAACATCGGGAACTTGCAAAAAATGGGGCAGCCAGCAGTACAGCACAGGTAAGCAATAAGCAGGTAAGAAATAAGGGGCCCTTTGGGCATCAGAGCTGGGGCGGGCAACAAAGGCACCAGTCACAGGGCTCAAGTGCCTATACACTAATGCTAGGAGCGTGGGGAGCAAGCAGGATGAACTAGCACTCCTGCCTGCAGAAAACACCTATGACTTAGTAGGGCTAACAGAAACCTGGTGGGATTCTTCCCACAACTGGGTGGTACACATTGAGGGTTATAAGTTGTACAGAAAAGATAGAGTGGGGAAGAGGGGGAGGGGTTGCGCTCTATGTCAATGAGCGATATACATCGACCCTTATCAAAATGGAATCGGAGGAGGAGAAAGTTGAAGGATTGTGAGTTCGGTAACATGGAAGTCAAGGAGAAAGGGATTTGGTGGTAGGGCTCTGCTACAGACCCCCACACCAAGGGGAAGAACTAGATTTGGGGCTCCTGAGACAGCTCTTGGAGACCATAAAAACTAGGGAGGCGGTAGTCATGGGGGACCTAAACTACCCAGACATCTGCTGGGAGACGGAGACAGCAAAGTCCCACTGTTCATGCAGGTTCCTATCCTGTGTACAGGACCTCCATCTTATACAGGAGGTACATGGTCCCACTAGGGGGAGTGCCTTACTGGACCTGGTATTGGCAACAGGGGATGATATAGGAGACCTACAGATTGGTGGTCACCTGGGGGACAGTGATCACCAAATAACAGAATTCACCATAAGACGCTGAGTGGGTAAGGTAACTAGTAGGGTGAAAGTGTTAGATTTTAGGAAAGCTGATTTCAATGAACTCAGGCGTTTAGTCAAGGATGCACTGCAGAGAAAGAGTTTTGAAGAGATGGGAGCCCAGGAAGGGTGGCTGTGCCTTAAGGAAATGATCCTTCGGGCACAGGGGGAGATGATCCCGATGTGGAGGAAAATGGGGAAAGGGGCCAAAAGGCTTCCTTGGCTGACCAGAGAAATCCAGAGCAGTCTACGGGCTAAAAGGGGGGCATATAAAAAGTGGAAATGGGGAGAGATTACTGAAGAGGAGTATACTTCCTCTGCTCGTGCTTGTAGGGAGGCAGTTAGACCGGCCAAAGCTACCATGGAGCTGAGGATGGCATCCCAAGTTAAGGATAACAAGAAATTGTTCTTTAGATATATAGGGAGTAAAAGGAAGGCCCAGGGTGGAATAGGACCCCTACTAAATAAGCAGAAGCAATTGGTGATGGACAGGGGGGACAAGGCTGAACTCCTCAATGAGTTCTTTGCCTCAGTGGTCCTAAGTGAGGGGCAAGACCAGGCTCTCACTGGGACTGTAAAGAGGCAGCAGCAGGACGCCAGACTAGCAAGTATAGACCCTGAGATGGTGCAGAGGCACTTGGAGGAACTGGATGCATTTAAGTTGGTAGGCCCAGATGAGCTCCATCCGAGGGTACTGAAGGCACTGGCTGATGTTGTTGCACAGCCGCTGGCGGGAATATTTGAACACTCGTGGCACATGGGCCAGGTCCTGGAGGACTGGAAAAGGGCCAATCTGGTCCCCATTTTCAAAAAAGGGAGGAAGGAGGACCCAGGCAACTATAGGCCAGTCAGTCTCACCTCCATCCTAGGCAAAGTCTTTGAAAAAATTACCAAGGCTCACATTTGTGACAGCTTGGCAGGACAAATTATGCTGAGGGGAAACCAGCACGGATTCGTAGCAGGCAGATCATGCCTAACTAATCTAGTCTCTTTTTATGACCAGGTTACAAAACACCTGGACGCAGGAGTAGATGTCGTTTACTTAGACTTCAGGAAGGCCTTCGATATGGTATCCCACACAATACTGGTGAACAATTTAAGAGACTGTGACTTGGAGGACTACACAGTCCGGTTGGCGGCAAATTGGCTAGAGGGTCGCACCCAGAGAGTTGTAGTGGATGGGTCGCTATTGACTTGGAAGGGTGTGGGCAGTGGGGTCCCGCAGGGCTCGGTCCTTGGATCGATACTCTTCAATGTCTTCATCAACAACTTGGACTTGGGAGTGAAGTGTACTCTGTCCAAGTTTGTGAATGATACAAAACTGTGGGGAGAAGTGGACACCGCAGAGGGCAGGGAACAATTACAAGCAGACCTGGACAGGTTGGACATATGGGCAGAAAACAACAGAATGCAATTCAACAAGGAGAAATGCAAAGTGCTGCACCTAGGGAGG
>JAGPOW010001296.1:11292169-11313821 GCA_030014935.1 Caiman crocodilus | reverse complement strand
CAGACCTGGACAGGTTGGACATATGGGCAGAAAACAACAGAATGCAATTCAACAAGGAGAAATGCAAAGTGCTGCACCTAGGGAGGAAAAATGTCCAGCTCACCTACTGCCTGGGAAATGACCTGCTTGGTGGCACGTAAGCAGAAAGGGGTCTTGGAATCCTAGTGGACTCCCAGATGAACAGGAGTCGGCAGTGTGACGAAGCCATCAGAAATGCTAATGGTACTTTATTGTGCATCAGCAGATGCATGACGAACAGATCCAAGGAGGTGATACTTCCCCTCTATCAGGCTCTGGTCAGACCGCAGTTGGAATACTGCGTGCAGTTTTGGGCACCGCACTTCAAGAGGGATGTGGATAACCTGGAGAGGGTCCAGAGAAAGGCCACATGTATGGTTAAGGGCTTGCAGGCCAAGCCCTATGAAGAGAGACTATGGCACCTGGACCTCTTCATCCTCTGCAAGAGAAGGTTGAGAGGTGACCTTGTGGCTGCCTATAAGTTCATCATGGGGGCTCAGAAGGGAATTGGTGAGGTTTTACTCACCAAGGCGCCCCTGGGGGTTACAAGAAGTGATGGTCACAAGCTAGCACAGTGCAGGTTTAGACTGGACATTACAGTTAGAGTGGCCAAGGTCTGGAATGGGCTCCCAACGGAGGTGGTGCTCTTTTCTACCCTGGGGGTCTTCAAGAGGAGGTTAGATAGGCATCTAGCTGGGGTCATGTAAACCTAGCACTCTTTCCTGCCTATGTAGGGGGTCGGACTCTATGCTCTATTGAGGTCCCTTCTGACCCTAACATCTATGAATCTATGAAACTCGTATGTCCAAAGTTTGCCATACCACATAAGGTTTCAAATCTAACCTTTGTCCTCAGTACAGACATGTCTGGAGTAGACTGGTCAGGTTTTTAATGGCCAATTAGTCTGAGTGCTACTCTAGGCATTCTATATAAATTGGGGTCCCAGAACAAAATGTTTTTCCAGTGTCTAAACCAATCTTTTACCAACAGGAGCACAAGGTTGATTTTTCCAACAAGCAACTTGGGGTAAAAAAGGAGCAAGAACTCCAGACACATGATTCTAGTACAGCCCCTCTACCCCCTGTATTCTGAATGCAGCTGCACTTGGAATTCCCCATCTAAATGACTCCACTGAGCAACTGCCTACCTTGAAGTCCCCACACTGTAACAGACACAAGACTCCTAGTTTTCTAAAAAAACCTCTGCTCTATTCCCATTGAAATGATCCCCCCCCCCCCAAAAAAAAATACCCTTGAAAAATACAAGAGAATTTAGCAACATAAATGAACAACTTCCCCGTGTATCAGTCTTTCACTCAGTCTCTCTGGGGCCAATGCCAAATTGTTCCCAATGACTGTTTCATTATATTTTATCCAGTCTAATGCTAATCGTCCTTATTTTAATAATGACGCTTCCATACTGCCTTTGGGAGGAAAAGACCCTGAGAATTTTCACCTAATGCTTTTGATACTAAAAAATCACTCCCACCGTTATGTTGTGTTGGTCTAGTCTAGCATCCCTCCAGCTAGTCAACGTGTTTTCTGTGATGAGGTACCAGGAACAACTGACATTCCCATCCTTCTGTCAGTCACTGTATTTGGATCCATCTATCTGTTTCTAAATACCTAAAATGAGTTGTCTGAGAATCATAATTTAGGGTCCCAAGTAGAGATTTAAAGCTAGGTTTTCCAAAAAGGGTCTCATCGTCTCTACTGTTGGAAGGGACAACTCATCTCCTACAGAAATTGCATTGCAAATCTAACTTCCCTTGGGCTCCTTCAATATTTTGGCTTACATGTCTGTGAAGAAAACTTATCGGAGGCAGGAGAAAGGCGGCAGAACGCTGCACTGGCAGCTGGCAGCAGCAAAAGAGAAACTGCGGTGGACCGAAATCAAAGGGAAAACTCGCAGCAGAGCCAGGAGGAGCTAGGAACAGCTCCCATGTCTATTTGGGCACTCTATGTAAAAGCGTGCCAAGGGCAATTGGCCAGGTGGCCATGCAGTGCTGGGATAAAAGGCCCAGCAGGAAGGAAGTCGGGGGGGACCGGATGTAGTGTCCCCAACCAGCTCGGAGAGGCCAGGGAGGACCAAGGATCCTACAGCAGAAGAGATGTGGTGGCACTCCAGAGGGAGAACCACAGGATGCAAGTCAGGCCAGAGAGGTCCCAAGGAGTCACCTACGAGGCCAGCATGGGCAGAGGCTGGCAGCAGCAGTGACTAGGACACCAGTGGAGATGATGGATCCAGAACTTGGACGCAGATGCCAGGCAACAGGTACCAAACACAGGGAGGGAACAGCCCACCAAGGGGACCCGAGGCCCAGGAGGTGCCAGGCACCGCATGAACCAGGGGACACTGAAGGGCGGCAGTGGACACTCAGAGTGAGTACCATCTGTAGCCCACAGCCTCAGCCCTCAAGTAACCAAGTGTCAGTGAGGGCCAGAACACCAGCTGCAATGGATAACATCACGGTTGGTGTTAGGGGGGGTGTAGGGGAGGTGGAGCCCCAAGAAGCAATAGCCACGAGGTCAACCGAGGAGGAGTACCAGGGGAGACAGGACTAGACACCATCCTCCCGCTAGAAGACCAATCACCATCAAAGACATGGCAGGTGAGACCCCTGGGGAGCTGACCCAAGGCCACACCCAGTAGCCTGGACATGGCTACCCAAAAGGCAATGGCAAGGTTCAAAAGAAACCCAGATATACGATGCTTGGAGGGAGAGGCATGGAAAGCTACAATGTCTAAACAGAGGGACTGGCTTAAGAAATTTGTTCCAGAAAACAATAACAGGTTTGGTGTTTATAGATCCAGATCTAGAAAATCCAATCCAAATGCCCATCGGATAGAAGCACTGATACAGAAAGACTCTAATCACCAGTGACTGCTTTTTGGAACTAGAAGGATGAAATGGAGTGAGAGCTAAAAAGAAAAAAAAGGCCACTTGGGAACAAGACCCTATTCCAAAATACAGAGCAGAGACCACAAAAGAATTCAGTCAAAAATACAAATGAAAGGTATTTTTGCACTAGTAACAGCCTATACAAGACCTGTAAAATGAGGATGCAAACCTGATGTTAAACCTATTTATGCTTATCACTCTGAATTGAATAAATCAATCTAAAGAACAGCTCATTCCCACGCAGCAATTTCTCACATACTGCTCCTAACATCTTTCACCTCGATTTAGGCCACTGAAGTCTCAAATCAGACAAGTTAACACTGTCTAGGGGCAATTACACCCAGGCACTACACTTTAAAGCTTGGATTGTAGCCTTAGGTTTTCAATGAATAAGTCCAACTTCCCCGTGTATGAGGATTTTCTCTTCTCTCTTGTCACCATATAGCATAAATAATTTGGATCTCCAGTGTTGTGCTTCATCAAAGCAAAAATGCAACCACATGTTTTCCACAAGAAAGAACAAAATTGAAGTGTTCATAAAACCACCAGGACATGCATTTCCTCTATAGCCACTTTGGAAACAAAAAAGCAGCCATCTCTACATGGTGGCACAATTCTTAGGAAATTAACATTACCCAGTTATACAGTTTAACCTTATAAATCTGGATATCAGAAATCTGGAATTACTGAAAATCCACCGCTTTTAAAAACTACACTCCATTGAGGAGTAGTCCTACAGCAGCTGAAGGGGAAGCTTGCACAGGGCAGCTGCCATCACCACCCTGCGCCGCTGGTCCGGGATTGGCTGCTACCCCCCACCCCTCTCACCTGCCACTCTGGGACCAGCTGCCGTTACGGTTTCAAAAATATGGAATTTTCACACTTCCAGCACGTACTCGGTCCTGAGCATGCCAAATTCATGAGGTTATACTGTATTTCCATGACTATGTGCTCTGCATCTTATATCACACAAAATAAGATTATACACTGGTGGGGCATTAAAATGATTGCAAGGGAAGATCCTTGATTTGAAAGAAAATATATTCAATGGAAGCATAGCAGCTGTATTTCAATCCCATCAAAACTGAATTGATACAGGAGTATAAATCCCTACAGAATAAAGTTTTCTTGTAAAACGATTACCAGAATCAGACTACATGGAGAGCGTCAATGTTGTCAGGTTTGCAACAGTAAGCACCTTTGGAACTTATACATATTCTGGAAGGATACCTCTGACCTGTTGTTTTATGCCTCCATGGCCTATACTCCATTTTAGCCAGGTGTACATTACCTGCTGATCTAATGAGTTCTTTCCATCTGCAAGAAAATTTGATAGCAGGCACAAGGGGCTCAAGGGCACCTTTGACATTCAAAGCTCTGAGGAGAGCAAAAAACCATCTATAACCTGACTTGCTCAAAGTCCGGCTGGAACTGTTTGCACATTTGCAGATTTCTGTAAAGCTACTATCAATCCCAATCTGCAAGTAAAACAAAATAGGATTATTCCGTCTCCCGGAAAGTAGACATTTAAAAAAACGTTGCAGCATTTTTAAGTACTTTTATTTTCTTTGTCCATAATACATTCCCCATCCCAAAGCTTGTGCATTACATGAAAGATAGAAAGTAATTTTAAACATTTTGTTCACGTACATTACCTTTTAAAGGCCTGGGTTCTGTTCCCACTAAAATCAGTGAGTTTGTCCATAGACTTGAATGGGAACAGGATTTTAAGATATGTAAGTTAGAAATACCATTATTTTGGTGTCTGCTTTTATATCATGGAGTGGAGCGCACAGAAACTGGCTAACAACTGTTAATAAGTTATAATAAATAACCATCACACTGTCAGTAATTGCGAATTGTGTTGTCTTACAAGTGAACACTTACGTGATATTGAAAGCTGAAAGAAGGCAGATAGACCCCAATGGAAGAAATAGAGATGGATGGGTGGTAGGGCTGTGCGAAGCTTCGGGTGGTGATTCAATTTGGAAGCGATTCGACCTGATTTGATGGCCAAATCTCTGAATCGAAATCTAATCAGGAGACCAATTAAAAGGTCTGAATTGATTCAAAGCTCTCCAAATTGATTCAGAAAAGAGTCGGAGAGCTTCAGCAATTCATTCAGTCTCTGCTGGCCTGGACTCCATGTTGATAAATAGGGGGGAGGGGAAGGGGGACTGAAGGAGGGAGGAGGGGACCATGGGGGCCCCCTGCCAGGCCCCATCCCCTGCTTGTTCCCCCAGCTCCCCTGACTGCCCCCTGAATCCCGCCTGCCACCCCCCACATGGCTGCCCTGCCTGTGCCAGCTTCTGGCTCTTTAATAAAAAGCCCCCACTCATGTGCTGCTGCCAGGTGGGTGGGCAATCCCTGCTGCCCCCCACTGCCCCACGCTGCATGGAGTGCTCAGCCATGAGCCCCGCAACCCCTGCTCACTCTTCCAGCTTCCCCCCCCCCGACATGGCTGCCCCGCCTGCCCCAGCTCTCGGCCCCTTAAAAAAAACCCCAAAAAACAAAAAAAAAAACAGACCCACTGGCTGCTGCAGTGGCCTTGGGGCCTCAGGGGGCTCATGGAAGAGTCTCCCACACAGTGCAGGGCAGTGGGGGGCAACATGGATTGCCCCCAACCCAGCAGGAGGCAGACAGGGCTTTTTTTTTTTTTAAGGGTTGGGAGCTGGGGTGGGTAGGGCAGCCATGGGGGGTGCTGTGACAGTGGCGGGGGTCAGGGGGCTTGCGGCAGAGTCCCCCAAACAGCGCGGGGCAACAGAGGGCAGTGGGGATCGCTCCCCCACCTTGCAGCAGCCAGTGAATAGGGGCTTTTTTTTCAAATAGTGGGGAGCTGGGAGAGTTGCCAGGGCAGCCACTGGGTGTGGGCGGGGGATGGAGCTGGTTTGGACATTCAGCCAATTTGGCTGTGGCCACATCTCCAAATCAGATTTGGCCAAATCGATTCATGACAGTGATTCGAATCACCGAATTGAATCACTGTCCTCTAAATTGGCCAAATCTGAATCCAAAACAAATACTAGCTGCTTCGCATAGGCCTGAGGGTGGGTGTCTAATGTTAATGCTCTTTTAATATAATTTGTATGTGTGACTGTGTGTATAATACTGCATACAGAATATTGGGTGGGTATAGTGGGTGTGTGTCTGTATTATGCAACCTTTTCTTGAAAATCTCCAGTGAAGGAGATACCCCAGCTTCCCTGGACAGGTTGTTCTACTGTTCCTCACTATTCTAAAAGTAACGAAGATTTTCCTACTTTCCTATTAAAATCTACTTTGCCACAATTCCAAGTCCTCGCTCCATGTCTTGCCCTCTACAGGAAGGGAGAAATGTTTTCCCTCTTCTTTATAGAAGCCTTTCAGACATTTGAATACTGTTATTATGGCCCCCTTACTTGTCTCTTTTAGCATGCCTAGTTCTTTCAATCTTTCCTTCCACAGTCTACCTTGCAATCCCTTTATTATTTTTCTTGCCCACCTCCAGACCCTCTCTAACTTTATCACATTCTTCTTAAAAACATAGATCCCAGAATGGCACATAGTTCTGTAGATAAGACCTAACCAGCACTTCATTTCCCCCCCTCCTTCCTCATCAAAACTCTTTTTTTTCCCCCAAATCTTTTCCCCAGCTTCTTGCCCCAGTCCCTATCTGCCCGATATCCTATCTCTGCCTCAGATCTATCACTCCAAGACCACCCCAATGGTTCTGTTGCTAATATCCATGCCCAGTCAGCCCAAGTCTTCCCTTCTAACTTTGGTTCCCTCCGCACATACTTCAGTAGTGGTTTTTCCCATTATAATACAGGACTAGAGACATCTTTTATTTGGGGAAAAAAAGATACATACCTACCAATTCAACAGTGTCACCCAATCATAAACTGTGGATTGGTGCCACATTCTCAATTGTTAGTGGCCTACCTCATTAAACCTAGAACTCTTATTAATAAACATTACTCACACACCTAATCTACATTTTCAAATAATTCCTCAGCAAACAGTGAAGTCCACTGTACTGGCTCTTGCTCAGACCGATAAGTTGCCACTCAGCCCTGTAATTTCACCAGCTCCACAACTGATAGATCTAGCTTCATACAGCCTTCTCTGTAACAAGTGTCAGCAAGTGTAGATGAGAAAGGTAACCAAACCTGCCCTAAACAAACAAGCAAAAACTTGTACTTCAGACAAAGTACCTTCAAAAACTTGCCTGGTACTTCAGACAAAGCCTCTAAAAATCTTGTTGATTCTGAGCTCACTACCCAATTAAAGTCCATAACTTCTTAGTTCAGAGTGACCCGTTTTGTCCAAGAAATACCTTTTCACATTTAAACCTCTTTCATAAATATATTTGCCCAAACAGTTTATTATCATTTTTAAAAACAGGGCATAAGCAATAAAGAGTAAAACACTGTCCAGGACTAGGGCTGAGCAAAATTTCACAGCTGTTTCATTTTGAGGCTGTTTTGACTCATTTCGAGCTTGAAACAGTGAAATAAAAATGAAACAAAAGGCTTTGAAACAGCCTCAAAATGAAACAAGGGCAGTTGAAATGTTTCTAAAGTTTCAAACCTTTTTGAGTTTTGAAACAGAAGCTGCGCTTGCTTTCAGGGAAACAAAGCAAGGAGAAAGAGGCAGAACAGCAGGGAAAGGACTGCTCTGACATTGACTGTGTACCTGTCCAGTAACTGTAGTCCTTCCCTGAGGTCCCTTCCAATCCCAGTGCTCTCGGGGAGAGATGGAAAAACAGCATAAAAAGCAGCATTGTTTGAACTTAGATGCTTTCTGCCTTGGGGTCAGTTACTGAGCTATGTCTTACAGCAACTCAGCAGCATCAGACAACAAGCGCTATCATTTCTTGCTTGCTAGCCTGTTTCTAGCAAGTGGGATTCATCAATACCTTTTGCTTTCTATACCCTTTTAATTTATTATTATATCCATTAATTCCTTTCAATTTATTCCTCCCCTCAAATCCTATTTTTGTTGTTGTTAGTCTATTTTGATTCTTTTTCCCAGAAAAGAAATCTGTGCTTTCTCTCACAGTATGCATTTCACTGTGCAGGGAAGCACAGCATATATTGCATATTATAATATAGAATTTATTCAGGAATACATATTACGTACATTTATATGTTTTATTTATTACATAAATACATTCATACATTACATAAATACACATATATACAATTATCTTATCTATATATAGTACATAAATCAGATTACATTACAAAAGAACACACAGATTTTCCAGCACACCAAGGCAAACACACGATGAAACACACCATGACACATGTTGGAAAGGCAGCTGGCAAGCCTTCAGGGAGGGGTGAAAGACGGGGTAGAGGGAGAGCTGTAAGTCCCCACCATCACCAAACTGAGACACAGTCTCTTTCCCACAACTAGCAGGGATGAGGCTGCCAGTTCTACAGGTAGCAAGGAGAGGGGAGCAGTGCCAGTGCCACTGCCACTGCCTGTGCCTGAGTCTGCATCCCCTCCAAGACCACCAGCCATAACCACTACCACCATGACAACAAGCAGCAGCACCAGTATGATAGTATCCTCCACCCCCATTTCACTTCCTATGCTGAGCCTTCCAGTGCCAGAGGAAGAGCTGGAGCTGGAGCTGAGTGCCCTAGCAAGGGAAGTTCTGGGGAAGGAGGGAGAATCAGCTGAGTTTGTCCTCCACACCCCTCACATTTCGCCTACAGTCAGGTCTCCTTCCCCAGAAGGCACTTCAGAGGAGGCTGAGATAGAGGTTGTGAAGGCAATGGACTCAGCTGAGTTTGCGCCTCCTGTTGCTGTGACACTGCCTGCTGAGGAGGGGGAACCTGCAGCATCCACACATGCACCCACACCCCAGAAATGAGCAGGTAGTGTGGTCTGGGATCATTCTGAGCTGGCAGATAATCCCACATACACTGTGTGCCTGCACTGCTGAGCCAAAGCCAACCAGGGCAAGGGAACAAAACACATGAGTACCACAGGGATGCTGATGCATCTCCCTAGGCACCACCCCCTTGCCTTTGCTCCTCCTCAGCATGGCACCAGCAGGAATGTGCCCAAGAAGAAGTCCCCGTCTTGTTCCAAAACCCCCATCCCCCTGAAGCAGGGGCAGACTACCCTGGAACAGTGGGGGAAAGATGGACAGAAAGAGGGGCATGTTGCAAAGGCAAGCAGGATCACCCAGACTATTCAAGAAATGCTTGCTGTGGATGGCCAGACCTTCTCCTTAGCTGAGCAGCCATGGTTCAGGTGGCTCATGGTGCTCATAGCCCCATCAAACTAAGTGCCCATATATACCACCCTTAGCAAAACGGTGGTGCCCTCTTTGTATAAGGTATGCAAGTAGCACTTGAGAGAGGAGCTGTGCAAGGCAGGTCCACAGGTGGCTTTACACTTTACCTCAGACATTTGGAGCAGCCAGGGTGGAGATCATGCATACCTCTCCCTCAAAGGGAACTGGTGCAATCAGTCAGGCCATTGGTGGGCTTTCCTTCAAGCCAAGGTGATGGATGAGTCCCACACAGAAACCAAGATCATGGGGGCCACGAACCGCTTGGTGCAGGGGTGGCTCATTGGGCAGGGCAAGCTCACCCATGAGTTCATGGTCACCAACAATGGGACCAATATGGTCAAGATGGTCTGTGATGCCAACTTTGTTGGCATCTGTGGTGTGGCACACAAGTTCCACCTCATTGCCAGAGATGCCTTGGAGGGGGACAGGGCTGCCAGTGATGGTGCCAGCACCACCAGCAAGCAGTGCAGTTCAGAGGCTTGTCTATGAAAAGTGGTTTGTAAATTCCCTCTGAGGATCAGGCCTGAGAGATTGGAGACAAGTGACGTTCTTGTCTTTGATAGATTTTAGGTGTGCTCTCATTCTGGTGTGCGGTTGTTGCTTGGTGTCTCCTACGTATTTTACATCAGGGCACCAAAGGCCCTGATGGAGATATGTATTGTGAAGATATCTCCATACTGGCGATATTGTTAGCATGTCTTGTCATGTTTTGCATGTCTTGTCATGGCACAGTCAGGATCCATTCGGTGTATTTTGGGCTGTAGGAAGTTGGTTTCCGGTGATGAAATTAGCAAGGTTCAGTGCTTGTTTGAATTTACAAACCACTTTTCACAAACGAGCCTATGAACTGCACTTTATCAGCCTCTCAGGTAGTAGGTACGGAAACTCATGGACTCAATATAGACATTGGAATTTCGACACGCTACAACCTGCCAGACATCTGACTCCCCAGGCACCTCTCCACTTTTACCTGTGCTGCTACATCCCCCTTCCCCCACACCCCAACCTGTCCCTCACCCCCTGATGCCTCCATTTCCATTGTCACTGACTGGCTTTCTTGCCTGCATTACATGCCAGCCTCTGGATTCTTTACTATTCCTTCCATCCAGGAATAGCACACACATGCACCAACTGCAGGTGCTTCCTCAGCCTGATGAAGGGTTTTTCAACCTGAAACCTTGCTAAAATATATTTCTCTAACTATTCAGTTGGTCTAATTAAAGATATCAGGTTGACCCAAAGAATCTTGTCTCCCAGTGCCATGTTCTTAGATCAACACGGCTACAACCTACACCCCTAGCACCTGTCCGCAGTCAGCTGACCAGAAGGACACGGGGCTCCAGGGCTGCAGCTGGCAGGGAAAGTTCTCTGGCAGGTGCTGGAGAAGAAGCTCCTGCAGACTAGGGAAGGAAAGAAAGGCTCTAGTCTATGACAGTTTGGCTGCCTGAGATGCTAGTGCTACTGTCCTGCAGTGCTTCCCTATTGTTATTTAAAGTGGTGGACCAGGATGAGGCTGTAGGGGAGGAGGAGATCTCATTGAGGGACGCTACCATGTCGTATAGAGGCCCCAGCACTAGTGGGGCATGCCTTAACACACACACACACACACACACACACACACACACACACACACACACACACACACACAACCACACATAACGAGTTTTGCTTGTTAACAGTCTGAGGTGCAGTTTCCCAGAAACCCTACACCTATCTCCTTGAAATCTGGCTGGCTTCATGGCCTCAGCAGGAGCTACCCTGCCTACAGTTTTCACCCCGCTGTGTCTTAACACACATACGTGACACGAGTTTTGCTTGTCAGCAGCTTGAAGTGCAGTTTCCCAGAGACCCCTTCACTTATCTCCTTGAAACTTGGCAGACTTTGTGACCTCAGCAGGGGCTACCTTCCCTGATGTTATCATTTGAATCAGGCAGGAAATTACAAAGTTATAGGCAGTTTTGTGATTCCCCATTAGAGCCTACGGGCAAAATGTTGAGACACGTCAAAACAGAGAAACAGTTTTGATGAAAAAAAACCAGAACGGTGCTTCGAAATGAAATGGCGAAATGAAACATTTGTCTCATCAAAATGGCAAAACTGAACTTGAAATGAAACGGTGCTGTTTCACACAGCCCTATCCAGGACATCCTTGAGGTGCAATTTTAACATGCCAATTAAGCCTGGCAGAGCTAGCTAGTCTCCTTAATCGTATAGAATAAGCAGAGAGCTACTCTCACCTTTAGCTTTGTGGCTCTGGGAATGACAACGGAGAAAGAACAGGTCTATGTTTTCTCCCAATACAAGTCGAAGTGGGAAAGCATGCACTTTACCATTACCTCACTTAGTGACAAATTAAAGTTTATTAGCTGTATGTGAGAGCTAGAATGAAGGTAAAGGTACCTTATTTGCTCTGAGAAAAACAGGAAGAGATAATCTGATCCTGAGGATCAGGTAGTGGCGTAGATTTGAATGAGATCATTACCTGTTTGCAAAGTGCTCAATTCAGCTCTACTTTTTTCCTTTCTCTCCCCCAGTACTTACCATAAGGAGACAGTGTGTACACTTGGGCAACACAATGAACAAAAAAAGCAAATTCATTTTTCATCCATGCTTTACAGTTGTTGGTTGTAGCCGTGTTGGGCTAAGAACATAGGCAGACAAGGTTCTTTGGGTAGATATGATAACTTTTATTAGAACAGCTAAATAGTTAGAAAAATTGTTTTCATAGATGCATAGATTTTTAGGGTTGGAAGGGATCTTGGTAGATCATTGAGTCTGACTCCCTGCTCTGGGCAGGAAAGACCACGGGGGTCAGATGACCCCAGACAGGTGCTTGTCCAGTCTCCTCTTAAAGACCTGCAGGGCAGAGGAGAGCACCACCTCCCTTGGAAGCCTGTTCCAGATTCTGGCAACCCTTACTGTAAAGAAGTTCTTCCCGATATCTAATCTAAATCTGCTATCCGTCGGTTTGTAGCTGTTATTTCTAGTTATCCCAAGGGGTGTCCTGGTAAACAGAGTATCTCCTATTACTTGCTGCTCGCCCCCCAAAATGAATTTGTAGATGGCCACAAGATCACCTCTCAACCTTCTCTTGTGGAGACTGAAGAGATTCAGGTCTCTCAATCTCTCCTTGTAGGGCTTTACCTGCAGGCCCCCAACCATGTGAATACAGTAGCTCTCCTCTGCACCCTCTCAAGGTTATCCACATCCTCCTTGTAGTGTGGCGAGCAAACCTGGATGCAGTATTCTAGCGGTGGCCTTGCCAGTACTGCATAGAGGGGAAGTATTACCTCCTTAGACCTGTTTGTGATGCACATGCCAAAGCATGATAGAGCATGGTTAGCTTTGCTTATCAATTTGTTACATTGACAACTCGTGTTCATCTTGGAGTCCACTATGACTCTAAGATCCCTTTCTGCCACTGTGCTACTTAGAAAGTCATCTCCCAATCTGTATGTGTGTTGGTGACTTTTTTCTCCCCAGGTGCAGCACCCTGCACTTACCTTTGTTAAACTGCATCCTGTTCTGTTCTGCCCACTTTTCCAACCTGTCCAAAACTGCCTTAAATATCATTTGTGCCTGAAAGATCATTTTTTTCCAACTATTTAGTTGGTCTAATAAAAGATATCACATCTACCCAAAGAACCTTGTTAATGTGCTTGTACTCATGCTTAGTCACAAACAAGGCTTGAATATCTAGGTTGGCATTAATAGGTGAACTATTCATAATGAATTTCTCAACAGCAACTGAACCCGCTTAACATTTATTATTACTTTCACTCCTTTTTCAAGGGAAAAAATGGGGTTAAAACGTTGGCTTTGAGTAAAAAATAATAATTATCAGAGAAGCTCTGTGAATTTATGGTGCAGTGCTCTGGGCATACAAAGCTGGCAGGACTGTTGTTACCAGCAACAGCTGGACAGAACCACTGATGATCTCCATGCATGAGAAAGTTTGCTGTAATTATCCAGTTGATTGGCAAATCTGCTTTTGAGCAGCGACAGTTTGGCTGCTGAAATTCATGTTGACACATTTTTTAAACATTTCTTATTTAGGTTTTTTGTTCTGGAAACACTAATATGCATTGCACTGAGGTGAACATTAACCCTCTTATGCCTGTTGTTGGCTGGATTTTGCCACCTGTGTGGATGCAGCATGGTCTGCATCTGCAGCAGATTTAAAGTTCAAGTGGAGAGCTCCTATAGGACTATACATTTTTTTTAATTAGTTCAGTCTAGAGGAGGACAACTATATGCCTTTGAATTTGGCAGGACAAATCTTCAGCATTTCTGGCTTGAACAGCTCAAAGCTTCTCAGGATCCTTAATGGAAAAAACATAGGAGCTGACACTCTTGGCAAGAATAATATATATGTTAAATTACTGGCAATGAACAGCCAAAGAACTCTTGGCAGGGCAGAAGCCCGGGGCTTATTTCTAAGCAGAGCAAACCTCGCTGATCTTTGGCATATTAAAATATGCGGGGCTAATGTTCATGCTAATAGGGTATAGCATGTCCCCCTTTTATTGCTGGCAATACAAGCACAAGGAAGAATTACCAGCAGGGTAAACATATGACATCTTTGGAAAGAGAAATGTACTGTATATCATAATCCTCACCTCCCTTAAACTCATATAGATTCTGACAAGATACATCTGTATCCTATACCCAAGGGGACATAGACTGCTTGGGTGAATGGCAGCCTACGCTGCTCTCAGATTCCTAAGGGGAAGGAAAGCCTACCTCTCAGACTCCTGGCACATTATGATTTTTGGGAGGATCAGTTAACACAGGGTTGGATCTCTGGTGGTTAGGCCAGTCCTGCATAGCTTCCATCACACAGACACATGTGCCTGTGCTTCAAGGCAAGTTATTGGATTTCACTCAACACAGAGCATTAGGTTAAACAGATGGTAAGATACAACCACCTGATTCTAGCATATTAGACTACAAAGGTGATTAGACCAGTTGTCTACAGAGATGTCTCGTTCTTTCTTTGCAAACGCTTTTGTGCACATTCTGATTTATGCAAATGACGATGTAAACATAATTTGACAAACATAATTGTTTGTCAGAACAGTTTTTAGTATTTCAGCTGTTCGCATCTCCTTGGGTCAGGTAATGGCTGTCCATGCACTATAGGTACAAAGAACCACTACTTCTAAAGCAGCAGAGGGAAAGAATTAGTCCCCCATGGTCTGACTTTGCTAATGGCATAGGCCAGAGCCAACTACAACACCCTAGATGTGTCTCCACGACAGACTTAATGTGCAGAAGACTATTTTTACTGTGCATTAGCGTGCCTGACAAAAAAAAAAAAAGCATGTTAAGGTGCATTAACATCACTTAAAAAGCATTCCTCTGTGCTAATGCGCAGTAGCACCAATTACAGTGTAGTAAGTTAGTACCTGTTATTACAAGTACTGAGCTTAATGTACTGTAATTAAGAAACATTAACGGATGTGTAGATATGACCCCTGATCACTAAGTTAAGCTGAGACTGACTGATGTAGTGAGGTCTACCATCAAGACTCCTACTCCACCTGAAAGCCAATGTGAAGTTGAGAGGTCAGCCAACAAGAGAAAGGTAAGGAGGAATGCAGACTGGGATTGAGTTCAACCCTTCAGGCTCAACAAGTTACGCTGGATGGCCACCTCAGGGATTTACAGCATAAAGGTTTGGCAGAAATGGTGGTACAGATGGCCTAAGGTCAAACAGGAACTTGCAGTACAGATATAGTCTGTCTTCTAGTGGTGTTACCAAGACGAAAGCATCTCCTCCTTCCTAGAGGGTTCACATAATGGAGTAAGCTCAAAGCAAGCAAAAATCAGGAAAAACAGTACCTTGTATCTGGAGGTAAATTAAAACCCAGCTTTTCATTGTTATTCAGCTAAGTGGCTGGAGAGCTGCAAGTGAGGGGCAAGTAGAGGGATATGCCACATGAACAGGAGAGCCAGAAAGAATGGGGGGAATTTAGGGCTCGGTTGGGATACAATTAGCATTGGAAAACTGCAAGTCAAACATTGCCAATAAGTAGTGCAGACCTGCCACAATATTAACCCAGCCTTTCAATTCCCTCACTACTAGCAGCTTTCTATGAAAGCTCTTTCACACCTTCTATAATGTGCTTCATACACAGTAAACAAACACCCACTGTAAATGAGGAAACTCAGACGGCATAGGAAACCTCAAGCAGGTTTCTCTGAGCTAGGAGAGAGCGCCGGAGATACTCCACTTTGGAGCTGTATGTACACAGGCGGCTTGTGGTTTCCACTTCTGCCTGTCACATATGGTGCTCTGCCTCCTTCAGGTCCTTCACTTGCATCTCCTGTGCCCCTCTTAAAAGTGAAAAGTGGATCATTTCTTTCCTTCTTCACTGGTTTTCACTCTCTGCAAGGCAGACACAGCTTGTGTACTGCTGCCTTTTGGTCTTCTGCAAAAAGGAATGGGCCAAGAGAAGATATGAGCTGGTCTGTGCACCAGGCCAAACCCTGCTTCTATTCTGGAGAGGTAAAACCACATAATTAACTGAAGCCTGGCCCTTCCTGCCTCCTGCCTCCTCTGACATGTTAGCGATAGAAGTGATGAGAACTGGTTGAAACTAAGTGGAATTTTCCATATCATAGAACGATAGACATTCAGGGCTGGAAGGGATCTCAAACGATCATTAAGTCCAACCTCCTCCTGCTCTGCCACCAAAATTTTCCACCTGGAAACAATGCAGACAACATTTTTGGGGAATCCCCCATCATCCTTTGCTTTTGAACCATGCCTGAAAGAGAGAGAATTTCCCAGAATTTGGAAGGACAGGATCCGTGGAACCAATATAAGAGCGTACGATTCACAGAGGTCATCTGTTTGAACCCAGGCAGTGAGAATTGGAAGGCCAAATAACAGAAAAAGGAAACCATTGGTTTCACAAGCCATGGCTCCCCATGGGAAAAGTGTGAAGAAACAGATAACACAAAGGAAGAAATCAGCCATAAATGTGGAGCAGAGGTCATGGAAGATGGGCTGGGACAAAAGATTCTTTCACTTAAGAGTCTGAAAAAAGCCTATTTGCCCAGGCTAGCTTCTCAGGTTTTATCCCAGAGGCAGAACACAGAGGTAATTGAGGAAATTAGCACAAGGACACCACTACATCAAAATGCTAATTGTCCTTTTCTTTTTTCTGATTCACTGTATCCATGCACCACCACAATTCCTGAAAGGACAGTGATGGCCTGTCTACTCACAGCATGCCTTAATCTCTATACTAACAAAAGTTTAGGCAATTTGAAGACTATGCCTCATGATGCCCAATGTAGTTGCTGAGAATTAAGCAGGTTTCATATCCCTCCCCCTGCCCCACCACCAAAAAAAAAAATTCTCCCATCAATAAGCCATACTGAGAGCTATGAAGGATTTTGGTGATTGCTTGTGTAAGTACCACATAATTCATCAGCCCCTCGCAACATCATAACCTTTTGTCTGCCTGACAAGGAAACTGGACCACACTGGGGTGGTGTAACTAGACTAGCTCCCTTTACTGAAGCAGCCAATTGAACCAGGGAACAGATGGCATTGGAGTCACAGGTTTTAATGGTCAGGATTATTGCTAACTAGAATTCCAGAATCAATTTAAAATATGAAAATTGTAACCAGGGACCATGGTGTGTAGGGAGCAGTCTTGAACGAGTGTAAGGGAGAATATAATCCCCGTGGGTTTACAGTAATACGTACCTTTCCAACTACCTACAGTGTCTTTTGTGCATGGAGCACACATTTTGAAGTAGCGTCTGACTTCTACTCAGAATGAGAAGCACAGTACAGAGGGAGCCTAAGAATTTGCAAATGAAGGATACCGCGGGTAGGTACAGACATTAAAAAAGCTTAATGAGGAATTGAGTTAAGTTATGGGGTCTTCAGTAAGCAATGTAGTTTAGGGCAGTAACGAACAGAACAGATATTCACCCTTTGGGATGGGGTGCAGGGAGGCAGGGGAGGGGCAATCTTAGACCAGGCTCCGCCACTTTTAAACCACCTACGTGTGCCGAAATTCTGTTATGGGTATAAATGGCTTTCCGATCACTTGTATCAGTAAAAGTATGACGTCTGTACCCGGCCCTCAAGTCCTCTCCAAGTGGATTTCGAACTTACAGGAGAACAAGAGGCTATCCCAATGAAAATTTAATTTTTCACAGAAAGGGAAAGAGCCATGGTGGTGAGAAGGTTGGTCACAAACATACGTCAATGCTTCTTGGAACATCGTGTGCTGACAGTGCCATTTCTGGATGGGCAGGCAAGGTGCATGATCCAGGGACTTACAAGAACATTGGCTTGTATGAAGAAGGCCAAAAAAATGTGGATCATCTTCCCTACGTGTACTTTCAGCACTAAGCAGGCTTCTGTACATCTGAGCATTTTTAGTAATCCTGCCTGCCCTTTGCTCCCTGAATGTAATCTGGACAAAATGTCATTAGCCCAGAAGGAGAAGAGAACAGCAGGTTTCAAATCCGACAAGGCACCTTTGCTGTTCAGACAGGAACAGTAAAGGGCACATCTCTTATTTGTAGCATATTTTACCTTCATTGCACTTATTGTGTTAAAAGAACCCAGGCTTGCCCTAGAGCCAAGGTGACACGCCAGCCTCTGAAACCTAGGTGTAAGGAAAAAAGATTACATTAGTCTTAGCCAGACATCAAATGCAGAGCTGCTACGTTTCAAGGAGAGAGAAAAAAAGAAAGAAAACAGCATGAAAGATGCAGGACAATATGTATTTAAAAGAAAGTCATGGTACAACATCAAATGCAACATAGAAATGGCACCTTTGTGCAGTAGCAGAGTGCATGCACCTTTGTTTAATTAAGGAAAATGTGTATTCTATTTTGACATAGGACATAAGGCATAGGGATCCAAATAAAGATTAATGTATCAAAAAAATATAAGACAGGTGATCAAATGCATCCATCAAATGCAGTTATGAAGCCAAGCAAAGGAACATATTGTTCGTCTTTTCATGAGGTTGACAGACAAATCTTCATTGCCTTAGATTGCTCAGTATAAATTCAGAGATGCTGCTTTTCTGGTTAGGCTTTCCCTCTAATCATTCTTTTCTTCCCCTGATTGTTTCTTTGTTTTGTGGTTTCCCCAGAAGTCTCACGAGTACCTCCACTTTAAAAGGGCAAAGCAGGAAGGAGAATATTCCAGCCTGAGAAGTAAAACTGGTTGAAAAGGGAAGGTTAAACATACCAGAGCAACCCGCGCTATCCATGCCTGGCTGCCTCCCTCAGCGTGTAGTTAACTCATATGTTTCAGGGGTGTTGGCTGAAGCCATGCTGTCTAAGAACATAGGCAGTCACGGTTATTTGGGTAAATGTGATATTTTTTATTAGACCAACTGAATATTTAGAAAAGTTGTTCTTTGCAAGCTTTCAGGAGCACACAACCTTGTTCAGGCACAAGCAACCTTCCTCAAGTATAGGGCGAGTCTGCTGGTGTTCCTCTAGGGTCAAACAGAAGCTTAAGCCAACATCCAAAACACAGGTCTGTGAAAATGCAAATGAATGGCAGGATCTTTCCTGCCATTAGGTGTTAAAGGGTGTAACACAGGTAGCCACAGGGGCCAAAAGAGGAGAATGTCAACAGGTGATAAAATGTAGATGGCAAAATGCAGAGCGGTCACTTGGGAGTTATTAGATGGCAGGCAGGTTATAACGTGCCATAAATCTATTTAGTCCATTATTTTTCAAATCCAGTAGATTTATGAAGTAAAGTTTGTAAACTTGTCTAGGAAGGGTGTTTTGTGAATTCCCTTTGAGGATTAGAACTGAAAGATTGCAGAGAGAGTGGTTTTCTTGTGAGAAATGAGCACTCACAGGTAATTGGGTATTTTTGGCTTCGATAGATCTTCAGCGTGTGTTCATTCTGGTATGAAGTTGTTGTTTGGTTTCTCTTGTGTAGTTTCCACTAGGGCATTCAGGGCACCAGCTGAGGTATATTACATTTCTGGAGGTACGGGTGTAAGATCCAGGAATGCTGATGGTTCTTGTTGTGGGGTGTAGTGATTGCAGGAGTGCAGAAGATGTGTTGGTAGGTTTTACATTTCTTGCTCTGGTCTGGATCCATTCAGTGTGCTTTGGGCCATAGCAAGTTGCTTCTAGTGATGAAGCTGGCAGTGTTCGGTGCTTGTTTGAAGACAGGCTAGGATGGATGGTTCTGAAAAGATCTCTTTAATAATTGGGTCTTCTTCTAGTATGGGTTGCAACTGTTTGAGAGTTTTCCATGCAGGCTCCAAGGAAGGATGGTACGTCATAACTAATGGTGTGCAATTTGCTGGGATTTTCTTTTTCTACTGCAGCAATTCTTCATAGGGTATCCAAGTGGCTCTTTCAAAAGTGTGATCTACCTCTCTGGAGGAGTGTCCTTGTTGAGTGAAGGTCCTTTTGAGATTTGTGAGGTGATGATTACGGGTGTCCTCCTCAGTAAAAAGCTGGTGCTATCAGAAGGCTTGGCTGTATATTGCAGCTGTCTTGGTGTGTTTAGGGTAATTACTGGTTCTGTGTAAATATGTTTATTGGTAGATGGTGGTTTGTGTTTCATCATTCTGGATATTGACCATAATTTCTAAAAAGGAAATGTTGGCACTGGAGTACTCCAGAGGTAATCTGATGAGGGGGTAATGATTATTAAATTTGTACTGGAAATCAGTCAGAGGTTCCAGCTCTTCAGTGGAAATGATGGTGTCATCTATGTATCTTAGGCATAATGTGGATTTGACAGTGCAGTTCTTGAGGAATTCTTCTTCCAGGTAGCCCATAAAAAGGTTGGCATATTGTTGGGCCATTTTGGTGCCCATAGGTGTACCTATGGTCTGAAGGAAGCATAGGTTATTGAAAGTGAAGTTGTTGTGTGTGGATGAAGTCTGTAAATTCAGTAATATCTTTAGGTCTGTACTGTAATCTTGCTCTTATAGATATGTAAGGAAGGCTTGGATGCCATTCTGGTGTGGGATACTAGTATACAAGCTGGTAACATCCATAGTGGCTAGGAGGGAAGTTGTTCTATGTTTTTAAGTTTTTGTAGAAAATGTGTTTTGTCTTGAACAAAACTCATTCTTTGGATGACAAGAGGTTTGAGGATGGATTCAATGAAACCTGATATTTCCTCAGCAGGGATCCTGGTTTTCTCTGATTGAAAAAAACCCCAATTTTCAGATTTAAAAAGTAACCCCAAATCCACATTTTTCTGTGATTAAAATGAAATGCCACTGATAAATAAATAAACAAATATAGTGGTGTTTCTTTTTAATTATGGAGGAATTTGGAATTGGGGTTACTTTTTCTTAGTCCATAAATTGGGGATTTTTTTAAAATCAGAGAAAACCAGGATTCCTGTTCCTTAGTTAGGGTTCCATGGTTGGACACCATAGGTCTGCCTGGGTTCCCTTGTTTGTGGATTTTGGGGAGCATGTGAACAGTCCTTGGGTTGGGTAGTAGAGGGATCAAGTTCTGCAATTTTTCTTGTAGTTCACATGGAAATTATTTGATGGTGGTTTGAAGTTTTAAGGTGACAAGGGGAGTAGGATCTTCCTCTAGTTTTTCACAGTAGGTGGTGTCAGAGAGTTAACTTCTTTTATGTAGTCTTCATGCTTAAGGATAACTACAGGTCCTTCTTTATCTGCTGGTTTTATTACTTCTTAGGGTTGGATCTTAGAGAGTCTATGGCTCTTCTCTCAGAGAGAGAGAGAGAGAGGTTGTTGTGGTGGTGTTTGTTGGTGGTTATTTCAGTGTTCATTCTTTCTTTGAAGCAATCGATATAGTAGTTGAGGGTTGAATTTCATGCACTGTGAGGTGTCCAATCTGATGGGGGCTTTTTTGATTTTTTTTTTTTAATCTTTTCCTTGATGTTGTCAAAGAATGAAGTGTTGTTAAAAGGCAATTCATTTTGGTTGTGGAAATATTTCTTGAGACAGATCATAAAAATCTTAGTTTTCCACATTACAGCATATTATTTGGGTATTTGTCTGGGCAGAAATTAAGGTGTTCAGAGAAGACAGTTGTTCAGCTTTTAAAAGCTGCCTTAACCAACACCTTACAAGCCGGCATGCTCTATTGGCATGCCAACTTGTAAGGTATAAGCAAGACCATAAGTGCCCACTATGGCACTTCTGGTTGCGCCAAGACCCCTTGGCCTGGGGCAAAGCAGCCTGCACTGCCGATTCCCGATGGCCTGGGGTATAGCAGGCTTTGTGGGGCCCGCCTCCCTTCCCTCAGGGCCCGCGGGAGGGTTGGCGATGTGGCGTGAGGGGCAGCGATGCCCTGGATACAGTAGGAGAAGCAGCGACCTGAATAGGCAAAGACCTGGGAGACAGTGATCATCGCCTGCTGGAGTTCACCATCCAGCGTAAGGTGGCAAAGGGTCACAGTAGGGCGACGGCCCTAGACTTTAGGAGGGCTG